>JASVER010000051.1:6683393-6725291 GCA_030449065.1 Oceanodroma leucorhoa
CGGCACACTCACCGGACACGGTGCAGGCCTCCACCTGGGAAACGATGCCGGTGCCGTTCTCCTTGTCCGCGGGCCACTGGTAGATGTAGAGAGCCGTGTGCGTGGAGCCGGCGTCGAACACCAGACCGTACTGGGGAGGCAGAGGGGACACGGGGTGTCAGGGGGTGCAGACCAGCTTCACCCGCCGCAGAGYGAGTGGGGCTCCAGGAGAGCCAGCAGAGCTCCCGGTGGGCAGGGGAACCCTGCGTGGCCAAACGAAGAGTGTCACCAGAGCAGGGAAAGCCCTGTGGCATTGTAGTCACCAGCTGTGTCGGGGACAAGGCTCCACCACAAGCCCTTTGAGCTGGCAATGCTCTGCGATGAAAAGGCTATATGTGTGTAGGGCCAGTCACAGTGACCAAACTCTGCCAGACCCACCTGGCATGCCAGCCTGCATGGGAGTTTGTCCCCATCTCGGTGACAAACAGCACAGCCTGCCTGACACGTGGGGTAAATCCTATACCAAGGGGCAGCCAGCACCCAAGCGAGAGCAGGCAGCTGTGCTCCTCCCGAGGACCCTACCTTGGCTCTGGGAGGCAGAAACACGTCCTTCACGTTCACGATGCTCAGAATGAGGGCAATGATGCTGAAGACACAAGTGGCTGCCAGGAGACCTGCAATGGCCTTGGCTTTGTAGTCCATTCCTCCTCCAACCTGCAAGAACAGCCCCAACCCCCAGCTCACACCTCTGCATTTGCAAGGCCAGTTTTGAAAGGCAATCTCACGCATGGATATGGGACCTATCAAGATGGGACTTTCCCCTTCCCTAACAAGGGCTTGAAGCCATTCTCGAGTGCACGGCTGCTCTTATAAGAGGTTCTTGGCAGTCTCAGGGGTGGAACACCCTCTCCTTCTGAGCACTCCCTCCCTGGGGGATTTTCAGATCGGCTTTTGCAGCCCTGCCTTCTCAACCGCAGCCCTTCAGGCCCCTCTCTGCACACAGCCTGGACCCCATCCCTCTGCCTTGCTCAAACTACCGGCTGGGTGGCAGGTCAGCATCTCCCTTCCCAGCAGCATCACTGGGGCAAGCACGGCAGTGGCTAACAGGAGTCCCAGACTGGGAGCAGGACCATGCCCTGGCAGGTTCCCAGTGTGGCCATCCCCTCCAGGGTTGGATGCAGAGCTGCATCCCCCTGGCACCCACATGCTGCCATCGTACCCGTCCCAAGAGTCTTGGAACCACCAGGTCACATCTGTTGCTCAAGTCGCAGACTGCCCTTGAGAGGGTCCTTTCTGCTCCAGGCAAGGGAACAGCATCTCCAGCCATGTCTCCTGCCTGGCCCAGCTCTCCTCAGCTCTTGGTGATGCCACAGCAGGTAAGCAGACACGCAGGGATGGTGTCCGTGCCTGCAGTCCCAAGGACAGGCAGAAGGGCAAAGGCAGAAAGCTCCCGCTGATCTGGGTACACACAGCCCTGTAGCCAAGCTGGCATGCCGACAGCGATAGCGTTGCACAGGCCCGCAAGGCCAGCGGGGAACGGAGGAGGTCCTGCGCCTCCCACTCGTCCGGCCGGAGCTCAGCTCCTGGCAGAATCAGCCCGGAGGCATCAGTAAGAAATTGCAGCGGAGAAGCAAAGCCAAAGGGTCTGGTTCCCTGCAACGGCCTCAGCACACGGCAGCTGACACTTCCATGTGCTCAGCACCCCTGGCCGGTCCAGGTGTGGTTTTCTACGCGCACAGCTCTCCCCCCTCCTCCTGCACTGCCCTGCTCCGTGCCACCGGCCGCACAGGCAACGTGCCTGCAGGGAGCCAGGCTGACCTCCGTCCGTGGCGTTAGGCTGCAAGCCAGACTCCAGCTCAGCGGTGGACGCCCCGAGAGCCCTGGACACAGCCTAAAGAAGCGGTTTAACCCAACCAGTGCTTTGGGGTGGCACCTCGGGGCTGTCACTTGGCTACACAATTCTCCTGGGAGTGCATAAAAACACAGAGAAATTCCCTTGCCCTTTCGCCAGGCCAGGTCAGTGGCTTGAATAGGAGAGGAAAGACCTCTGGCAAGGTCAAAGGAGATGCTGATTCCTGTTTTGTAGTCAGTATCTCTGGTCACCGATCTCCTGCGTGACATGAGGTGTATAATGACGGATAACAGCTGTTCTCTCCTGGCCCACGCCACGGGACATGGGACTGATAAGGAAACCCTTATCAGACCTTATCCTACAGCCAGGATCCCTCCCCTGTATGGTGGCTATGGCCAGAGGAGATCATATGGAAGCAGTCAATGAATTCCTGTATCGTCACATCTCCAGTTCTACCAGCCCTGCTGGAGTTTTCCCAGATATAACTGTGTTGCTGGGATGTGATTCCCCTGCTCCAGGTAACCAAGGTCCCCAGCCCACGTCCTGGAAAATTCTGTCCCAGGCACCGTGCAGTGGAAAGATACAGAATGGTGATGAATTGCACTGTCCTGCATGTGGCAGCGGGTGGGAAATGAACTCCACCTGCTCTGGTCAGGACTAATTTCCATTTTGACTGGGCAGGAGGCAACATCCGAAGGCAGCACAGAGCCAGCGAGGCCCGGGGAGGAGAGCAGGGCATGGGGAGGGAGCCCAGCGGGTGGAAAACAAGGTGAGAGGCATGCAAGAAGCTGATCGATCTGCCCAGCCTTTCAATGGCACCTCGGGGCTGGCTGGCATGGATACCCGCTACCGTACGTGGCAGGTTCAGTTGAGCAGCAGGGACGGGAAGGTGGTGGTGATGCCTCCAGAGCTAAAGAAGAGGCACGTTGCTGCACGCTGCTGCAAGGAGCAATGCCCGTCCGTCCATTTCAATGTGTGGAAAGTTCACAGCTGTGCACAGCACTTGGGCCGTTGCCGCACTCGTTTGTGTAYGACTGGGCACACCGAAGTGCTCTACAAACACCCACGGGACGTCCCTCACCGTGCAGCGTCCCTCAGGCGGAGGGACCGGACCCTCAACATTCAGGAGGAAAGGCTCAGAGGCATTGCTGGATCTAAACTGTCTGTTTCTCAGAAAAGTGGGAAGCCGACTTCCCCACCATGCACATTTGGGATTTGAAAGTCAAAAGGGCTCTTAAGATTATAAGAGGGTGAAGGTGCATGCCGGGAGCATCTTTGCCAGGCAGAGCGGTCCCCTGCCTCCATCTCTCCCACCAGCGCTGAGGCTCAGCAGTGCCCTCCGTGCCCCATCCATGTCCCCTCCGTGCCCCTCTGCCCCCCATGGGCAGCTCGTGCAGCGAGCGGCCGCCACAGCCCTCTCCCTCCTGCCCCTCCAGCCCATGGAGCGTGTTTATCCCCAGCACCCAGCTCTGCTGCCGGCCAGGGCGCACGGGGGTCGGAGCCCACCYGCCGCCCCCCCGAGCACAGCTCCATCGAGGGGCACCCCGGCCCCCTCCCCTGCCCGCGGCTCACCCGGGCTGCTCCCCGCTGCTGCTCCCGGCACCGGTGTCAGCGCGTACCTGGAGTGCGGAGGCCCGCTCCTGGGACAAAGGCTGTCCCCAGTCCCGGGTACGGCCCTCCCCTTGGCCCCGGACCAGCAGCCTGCCCAGGAGAGCACTTGTCCAGGAGGCAGCGGGGCTGAGGCTGGAGAACCGGGGTGGAAACAGCGTCTGGCGTTAACCACTTCGCCGCTGGAGGAGCAGGTCTGCCTGGGAGACCTCCACCCACGGGGGTGGTGTGGGTGCCCGCACTGCCCGGCGGGGGCTCAGCAGGGGGGCAGCTCCCCATGAAGCTCACCACAAGCCCAGCCTGCACCTCCGCCGCTCGGGGAGCCTGCGAGCGGGCTGGCCCCGGGACAAAGGCAGCGGCTGAGGTCTGGGAGCCCCACAGACATCCCTGCCCCAGACTTGCTGCATAAACACTGCAAGGTAAAGCACGGGCCATGCCTGCCACCCCGCACCCCTGCTGTCACCGTGCCCCAGGGCAGGCAGAGACAGGCTGGCAGAGGGGCCCAGGACACAAAAAGGAGGGACCTGGCAGGTGGAGACCTGTCCCCAGGGCCAGGGACCTGTCCCCACAGCAACCCACATGGGACCCATCCCCATAGCCAGAGGAGACCCCCCTGTCCCCATGGCCAGGGACGTGTCCCCACAGCCAGGGACCCATCTGTCCCCATGGCCAGGGACACGTCCCCACAGCCAAGGACCCCCTTGTGCCCACAGCCAGGGACCCATCCCCACAGCCAGGGACCCATCCCCACAGCCAGGGTCCTCTCTGTCCCCACAGCCAGGGACCCACCGGTCCCCACGGCCGGGGACCCATCCCCATGGCCAGGATCTTGTCTGTCCCCACAGCCAGGAACCTATCTCCATGGTCATGGACCCATCTCTCCCCACAGCCAGGGACCCGTCCCCACAGCCATGGACCCATCTGTCCCCACAGCCAGGGACCCGTCCCCATAGCCATGGACCCATCTGTCCCCACAGCCAGGGACCCGTCCCCACAGCCAGGGGCCTGTCCCCGTGGCCGAGGTCCCATCACCCTGGGTTAGGGCAGAGATGCAGGCAGGCCGGGGTGCTGCCCCGAGGCAGTGGCTGCCGCTGAGCGTCCCGCTCGCCCCGCTGCGCCGCGGGCAGCACCAAGCTCCCGCCCCGGGCTGCCCGGGGAAGGAACCCGGACATCCGAGGCCCCACAGGCTTCACTTTCGCTTTGCGTGGCTCGGCTGGGTGCAGGCAGGGCTGCCCTGAGGCCGTGCCCGGGGGGACAGGCAGAGGGGGCAAGGGGCTCTGCCCAGCTCGGGGCACCTACGCCCGAGGAAGGAGGGGTGCTCCCGGCAAAGGTACGGTGGGGGCCGGGACTGCGGCCACCCCCTCCCCGAGGGCCGGGCGGGAGGGAGCCTTCGCCCCTGCCCTTTCCCGGGATGGGAGCTGCCGGTGGGCGAGCGCCCGGGTTCAGCCCCGCTCGTCCCAGGGCATTGCTCTCCAGCCAAGGGACAGGTTCATGGTCTGCACACCCGGCTGCTCCGAGTCCCAGGGGGTCATTCAGGGGATGTGCGGTTCCCRAGCTGCTGGGAGAAGGGGACCCCAGGAGGAGCTGGAGAGACAGGGCAGGGGCAGGCGGGTTGGGGCTGCCCTTGCAAAGACCATCCCTCCCCACAGCCCGGCACGGGGATGCAGCTGCGCCTGCTCAGGGCGGTGGGCTGGAGCTCGGCGGCCGTGCTGGGAGTGCTGGGGGTGGCCGTCTTCCTCCTGGTCCTGACCCCAGCGAAGGATGCTGCCCTTCCTACGAGGAACAAAGTAGGTGCCCTGTGGGACCTGGGGGAGCCCAGGAATGACCACCAGCCCCTTTCCACCTCTCATCCTTCCACCAGCCCTGCCTTCCTCTCTGCTTCCAAGTCTTCCCATAACCAGCCCGGTTTTTCACAGTTTAACCTAACCAAGGTAGCACTGGGCAGATCAACCACCCCCCTAAACCACKGTCCTGGCTCCTTGCTAAGGATGGGAGAGAGAAGAGCATCCCTCCTCCTGGGACTGCTCCGTCTGCCACACCAGACACTTTCTCTTCTCTCTTTTCAGACATCCAGGTCACCTGGTGGGTTTACATCTCTCTCTCCTGTTGCTTTCTGCTGGGTGACTGTTAAAAAATAGTCAGGGTTTGTGAGATTTGCCACTCCCAAAGGTCTGGGAGCAGCTTTGGCAGCCTGAGCCCTTTGGGACATGGCTGGATGCCTCCCTGCTCTGCAAATCACCCTGCTGAACTGCACGGTAACTCCCCTGAGTGGCTAAATCAGGGGGTTTAGAGGTGGGCCAGGGCTGCTAAAGGGAGGTTGGACATGCAAACCTGTGCTGCTTGTGTTCACACACGGGAAGCGAGAGCAGCAGCTCTCAGAAACCCTCGTGGCCCTTGGTGCAGCCCTGAGCGTGCTGTGACCCCGTGTCCCCTYTGCCTCCCCAGTACGGTCTGGTGTTCGAYGCCGGSTCCACGCACACGGCTCTCTACATCTACCAGTGGCCCGCGGACAAGGAGAATGGCACCGGCATCGTTTCCCAGGTGGAGGCCTGCACCGTGTCCGGTGAGTGTGCCGGGACGTGTCTGTCCCTCTCTCCCAGCCTCGTCCCCTGGATCGCTGTCCCAGACTCTCACAGCATCGTCGGTGATCTGAGGCTTTCAGCCTGCGCTGGGCCAAAGGGAGATGGCCTGGTGGAAGAATCAAARTAAAATGTTAGGGGGGATAGTTTGCACCTTAGGGAGCCCTACAGTAATTGGGGGATCCAGGGGTGGGTAAGGAATTTGGCCCCCCGTTAACATGGTTCCTGGAGCCAGTCCAGTCTCGCAGCCAGTGGYTGTGCATCAACTCGCAGCTTGGGGTGCTGGATGTGCAGAGTTTGCTCCTTCTCCTGTGCAACCACTTCCTTGGCTCTTCTTACCACAACATCTCTTCACAACTTCTTTCACAAAGTGCAGCTTCATGTTCCCACGAGGCCTCCTAAAAGCTCTGCACAAGTCCCTAAACATTACTGTGTTTCTGCTGGTTTTTTGTATGTGGTTCTAACTGCTCTTTGGGTCAGCAGTTTTCATTTTGGTATCTGTACAGCACCAAACACAGCAGAGATTTGGGCTGTGAGTGGGACATCTGRGTATTGCCAATGAGGTCCAGAGAGTTCCCTGGGCCTGGGGAACAGGTTCACGTGTCCCCTGCTGCCCTGTCCCTCCCRGGTGGCACTGAGCTCGCTCCATCACRGGGTGCCCTCTTGCAGGACCTGGCATCTCCAGCTACGCAGATGACCCCACTGGGGCTGGAGCCAGCCTGAAGCCCTGCCTGGACAAAGCCATGAAGATCGTCCCGGCAGAGCAGCAGCGGGAGACCCCCACCTACCTGGGGGCCACAGCGGGCATGCGGCTGCTGAGGTACCAGCACTGCCCAGGGCCGCACACCTCCCACCCCTTCCCCACCACGCGTTTCTGCATCGTAGCCGGTGCAGGGGGCTGGCACGGGGGGCCGGGGGCACGGGGGGCTGGGGGCAATGGGGGCTGCTGCCTGGGCAGGCCATGGTGATGGGCAGAGCATCCATGTCTGCATCCTGCCGGGGCGTCCAAGAGAGCTGCTCACCGTGCCCGCGGGGAACCCCCCCAGCCCACTCCAGCACCAGCCTGGCAGCAGCCCCAGAGGTGGATGAACCTCCTTTGCCAGACTTGCATTAACCTTCCCGCGTGCTCAGGCAGAGCCCGCAGGCGGCATTTTTAGGGAGACTCCCAACGCACCACTTGAGGGATTTGGCGGCTTTGCCCTGTCTCTGAGCAGCCCCGCTCCTTCGCAGAAGACAGCAGCCTCTTGCTGTTAGCCCTGCTCCAAAAGCTCCCCAGCCATTGCCTCCTCCACCGCACGGTATTTATCTCCTTCCCTGGGCAGGGAGCAGAACAGCACCAAGGCCGAGCAGGTCTTCGCCGAGGTTGCCAAGGCCATTGGCGAGTACCCGGTGGACTTCCGCGGAGCTCAGATCCTCACGGGGAAGGAGGAGGGCTCCTTTGGCTGGATCACCATCAACTACCTGCTGGAGACCCTCATCAAGGTGTGGGCTGGGGGAGTGGGCAGAGGGGGTCCCCCTTCCCTGCTGTGCTGCGGTCTGGGCTGTGCCCAGGGTCCCTGTGCCGGGTCCCCATGGGTAACTCCCGGTGCTGGGCAGCGCTCCTTCATAGGCGAGTGGACCCACCCGCCAGCAGAGGCTGTGGTCGGAGCGCTGGACCTTGGCGGGGCTTCAACCCAGATCACATTCCTTCCTGGGACCACCATAGATGACAGCAGCACGAGAGCCCTGCTCAGGCTGTACGGGACCAACTACTCCATTTACACCCACAGCTACCTCTGCTATGGGCAAAAGCAAGCCCTGAAGATGCTGATGGCATCCTTACACCAGGTAACCACCTCCAGCCTTGTTCTCCTCTGCTGCAGCCTGAGCCTTATTTGAGTTGGGCAGGCAGCACCCTCTGGGTCTGACGGCCGCTGGGCTCGGTGTCTTTGTGCAAACCCCAGTGAGGATGGTGGATACAACAGGGCCACCGTGGCAGGAGCCATCCCAGGGGTGTTCCAACAGCAGGGCAGGATTGAGCTGAGGTGGAGATGGACACCCCAAAGCAAGATGCCTGACCACAGGCGCTGCCAGGATGGTGGGTGCTCGGAGCCTCTGTCCCAGGGCCATCTTGCCCACCAGATCTCCATCCTTGCCCTGATGGAGGGGCTGTGTCAGCCCAGCCCCAGTGACAGGGGGCTGGAAGGACCCAGCCCGGGAGGTGGGAACCTGCTGGGTGCTGGGAGGTTGGGGGAAGACCCAGCGAGATTTTTTAGCACCAGTATGGTAATGAATAAGTTCATTTTATGGGTAGAAATCTGAACATGCTGGTCTTCAGCAGTAGGTGCTGGGCATGGGAGAGTGAAGGGGGGTGTTGTTGCTGCACAGGGGGACCCTCGTGTCCATAGCTTGGCTGTGGGGTGAGGGCTCTACGCCGGCTCGTGCTGGTTGGAATGGGCAAAAGACCACGTCCAGAGCACGTTGCAAAGAGAAATCCGTGTCCGTTTTGATTTTGCTTAAATGGCTTCTCAGCCTTGGCTCTCCCCTGAGTCTGATGACCCTACAAAGGAAGAGTGGGGACAAAATGGGTCCACGCTCAGCACAGGGTGCAAACCCCCAAGGCCTTGGGCATGCAACCATCATGGTAGCTGATCCCTGGCCACAGCATGGTCGTGCCATGCTTGTCCCCATGATTTTCTGCCTGCACTCCATGGACAAGACCCTATGAGTGGTGGAGCCAGCATGCTAGTGTCCTGCATCTGGGTGTAGGAATAGGCACTGTCTGTGGGCTGTTTCTCTCCTTTCCATCCTCGTCCTCAGTGCCAGGGCGATGCTAATGGCTCCCACTCTCTCCAGGGCAGCTCATCTCCCCAGCAGATATCACACCCCTGCTACCCCAACGGATACCAGGAGAACATCACCACGGCAGACCTCTACAACAGTCCCTGTGTCCGTGCACCGAGCACACCCAGCCCTGCACAGGTCCTCACGGTGATGGGGACGGGGGACCCGACGGCATGCAGCAGCGCCRTCCAGAAACTCTTCAACTTCACCTGTGGGGCCAACAGGACGTGCGGGTTCAACGGGGTTTATCAGCCGCCCGTGCGGGGACAGTTCTTCGTAAGGAGCCTCCGTCCCCGTGGCTGTGGTGGGGATGAGGGGTTTTGGGCCACAGAGGCTGGCCATGACCCCAGGAAAAATGTTGTAGGAGAAAAGTCAGAATAGGGCCAGCCCTGAAAGCTGGGATGTTCCCGATGCATGGAGACATGCAGGGTGCTCACCAGTGTGCCAGGCAGACCCAGACCTCTGTTGTCATAGCACCGATCTCTTTTGGTGTGGGGAGCAGCCCCAGGGCTCCCTCCCAGTGGGTTGGCAGGCACCCTGGGGTGCTGAGAGGTGGCCTCAGGGACCCCTGCAGAGCACCCAGAGGGAGGAGCAGGGGGGGGGGGCGGGGGTGGCAGCGGCCTGGGTGCTTCACTAATCTGCTGCCTTTGGTCTTAAACACCCACAGGCCTTTTCGGGGCTTTATCACAGCCTTCACTTTCTGAACCTGACTGGAGGGCAGTCCCTGAGCTCTGTCAATGCCACCATCAGGCAATTCTGCACCAGCAGCTGGGAGAAGGTGAGATCCTGCCTAGGAGATGCCAGCCCCTGCCCACGTTTCGCCTGGGYGCTCAGCAGGATGAAGGCTCATCTGCAGCCCATCCTCTGCTGCGCAGACGGCAGCTGGAGGGAGCTGGGAGGAGCACAAAGATCTCTGGACAGGGAGAGATGGGAGAGCAGCCTGCAGCCTCCCAGGTCCTCCTTGCTCCCCAAGCCCAGGCACTCCCGGGTCTTTGCTCCCAGCTGCACTGTGGGGCTCTTCCCCGCAGTGTGGGTGCACCGAGCACTGCTCCGTGCTGGCAGCCCCCCGCAGCTCTTCCACCTCTGCAGGTGCAGAAGGAGTTCCCCACCATGAACAGGACCCACCTCCGTGACGCCTGCGCGGCCAGCTCCTACGCCCTCACCCTTCTCCTGCAAGGCTACAAATTCAACCACACAACGTGGCTTAACATCCACTTTGTCCGGCAGGTAGGAAAGTGCCCGGCAGCCCCCAGCTCCCACACTTTGTGCCGGGAAATGGCTTGTGCCCACCTGCCGCTGCCCCTGCCCTGCCTGGATGGGGGAGCAGGGGATAACGGGGCAGCATGGTCCACTGCCCGTCCCAGGGCAGCTCTTGAGTTACACTCACAGGCACCTGCTGGGACATCTGCCCTGGGCCATTTGTGCTCTCCCCCAGCTTGTCTCACTAACGGGGTATCTGCAGCCCAAGGTGTGCACAGATGTGGTGGCTGTGGAGCAGGACCTGGGGGTGCAACAGCAAATGACTTCTCTAGCTCTCTGGCTTGCATGGTACTTTGCAGCCTTTCACACCCCTCTTCCTCCTCTGTCTGCACAGGTCGCAAATGTAGATGTGGGCTGGACTCTGGGCTACATGCTCAAYCTCACCAACATGATTCCCTCGCAGACTCCCCAGAGAGTCATAGGGCTCCAGAGGAACAACTGGATAGCAGCCATGGTTTTACTGGCCATCATGCTCATCCTCATCTTCTGCCTGCTCACAGTCATAGGCTGCCAGAAAAACTCCTCCGGTTATGAGCGTCTCTAGCAGCGCTGGCTCCAGAGGCTTCCGAAGCCACTTAGTCCTTCTGCCACGCTTGCGCGAGGAGCTCCAGACTGGGGAATTGCCCCCGTGTGTCCAGGAGCAGTGGGGCACCTGCGCCCTGGCCTGGTGAGCTGCAACCGGCACAGGCTTTAAAAAATCCTCCCTGTAGCTGTGTGCTGCCTGGTTTTCCTTTCCCCTCGCTGCTGGTTGGAGATGCTCCAGGAGGGAGGGGATGGCCATGTGGGGCAGGGGCTCAGCACTGGGGGCGTGGGGACTACAGTGATGTGGGGTGGCTGGAGATGGTGGGAACAGTGGGTCAGGGAAGAGAAAAGGGGTGTCTGGCAGCAACAGGATCATCATGGGGCTGGTTACAGCCTGCAGCAGATACCAGATGTGGGGTGGATGTGTCCTGCCCCATCCCGGGACAAGAGCCCGCATCGTCCATGCCCACCGAGAGGGTGGTCAAACACTGCATCAGGCTTCCTAGAGAGGTGGTCGATGCCTCAAGCCTGTAAGGGTTTAAGAGGCATTTGGACAATGCTTTAACTTTTGGTCAGCGTTGAAGTGGACAGGCAGTTGGACTAGATGATCATTGTAGGTCCCTTCCAACAGAAAATATTCTATGCTATTCTGTTCTGTTCTATTCTATTCTGCGGCAGCCAGAGGGGCAGTGGCAGTGGGGCTATGTGGGGAAGCTGGCCCAGTAGATGGGACTCGGGCTGTGCCCAGGACTGGGAAGCCCTGTGAGGTGGGGGATGGCAGCAGCCCCCTGCTCTCCTGCACGAGGTTCCTCTCCAGTCTGGCTGGACCCCGTGTCTGTGCCAGGCAGACATCTCACCCTCCCTTTCCAGCAGACAGGGAGATTTGGGAATGCCGTGGGACATGTCAGGGGCAGCTCCTGGGTCCCCCCTTACATTTTTGGGGAGTCCCACTAGCAGCCAGTGAGTGGATGGGTGAGGTGAGACACCCTGTCTCTCAGAAGGAAAAGGCCTGTCCTCATGCCCTGCTGGCTCCTCTCCAAGGTCTCACAGATGCCGCAAGGTCTCCCGAGGCATTTCCCGTAGCACTGAGCAATATTGACTCTCCCCTGAGTCCTCATCATCATCATCAGCCCTTGCGTGGGAGACGGAAACAATAAAATCATAACTGTTAAGGAGCAAAGTAACAGGCATTTCCCCATTCACTGAATTTTACAATGTTTATTTGGGTGATGAGAGCTGTGAGACACCTGCCTTTCTGCAGAGACACCAAAGGTCAACTCCTTGCTGGTGGGAGGCAAATAACAAGATGAATCATCCACAGGGCAGATAACGAATGAGCAGAACCAAAGGCAAAGGCAGGGGCACAGCCGTGGGCAGAACCCAGCTCAGCCACGTCTGCAGGGGCAGGGCAGGAGTCGCAGCCTGACACCCACAGTGTCCAGGCCTTCTGCTGGTGGGACAGGCTTGTCTCCAGGAAGACACTCAGGAACATCAATCCCTTTATCCCAGAAGAAAAGGAAGATGAGCTGAGATGGACCCTCTGGGGAGGCATGGACCATGCTTCTGACTTTGGGTGCTCAGTTTGCCTTCTGTCTCCAAGACCATCAGATAAGCCCAAATGATACACCCTCAGCAGAGCCAGCTGGGGTGCCACAGAGCCCTGCACGCCCTCACGCTGGCAGACCCGGCAGGGACCTGCCTGGCTGTTGGCAACCGTGCTCAGACCCAGCATTCCACGAAGCACCCTGTGCCTGCAGCCATGCGCTAACAGTCTGGCATTTGRGGAGCTCTTCCATGGCCAGGCTGGCTCTCCACAGCCCCACGTGCCAGSCAGTGGGATGGAGGCCAGGTCTGTAACAGGCATAGGGGTGTAGGGAGGCAGATAGGCATGGCTGGGGTTCCTGTGGCATGTAGGCTGATCCCAGCAGGTCTCCACAGGAGCGGAGCTCCTCTGGAAACCTCACGTGGTGCCTATCTGCATGTTGGGGGCAGTCCCATGGGAGGGCAGACCTTGGTTCTTCAGTGCTGTAGAGGTTAACATGCTTGGCATCATTGAACGAGCCTCAGGCTGCCAGTCCTGCTGGCAGAAGTGCAGGGCACCGCAGTGCAGACAGCCCTCCAGCCCCGACGTGCTCCTGCTGCGCTCCGAAATGCAGCTGGGCTCCTACACCCACAAGAGCAGGAGCAGGGCAGCAAGCCCCAAGGCAAGGGTGAGGATGATGAAGGCGATGGCCGCAGCCCACAGGGAAGGAATGTGCCCCTTCACCCACGCCGGAGCCTCCGCTGGGATCATGTTGGTGAGGTTCAGCATGTACCCCAGCATCCAGCCAACGTCGGCGCTCCCCGCCTGCCCGAGGAGAGAGGGGACGATGAGTTAGCCCTGCAGGAAAGGCACACTGACGACACAGGGCCACCTACTCCTGCACGGCCCGAGCGGGGTGCAGTAGCTGGCCCCACACGCCGTGCCATGCTGGGATGCGGGGCAGGCAGGGCTTTCTGGACCGTGGGTCTCACGGCACCCCGACGCGGGAAGCTGGCTCTTTTCCCTGGTGCTGCCTCTACTGCTGCCCGCAGGCTGGGTTTGCTGCCTACCTTCATCTGGAAGAAGATGTTGTTCCAGCTGGTCTCATTGAACTTGTAGGCATCGAGGAGGAGTGTGAGGATGTAGTTGGCGTTGGCGCAGTATTTAGGCAGTCGCTCAGGATTCTCTTCGGGGTAGCTAGAAGACAGCTGGGGTGGGGAGGAAGGGAAGTTATTTGCAGGCAATTTCCATGCAGGGACAATGCCCTGACAAGTGCTGCATGAGGGGCAATGGCTCCACAGCCATGAGCATCCAGAAAAAGACTCCTGGACCAGGCAGGTATTTTGGACCTGTCCACATAGGGCAACTCCTTTGAGGAGGGTTTACTCTCCACATGGAAAGAGAGACATATTGGAGCTCCTCCTGCCCCAGATTCTCCCATCTCAGCCTCCTCATGCAAGGGGCCCCTGCTCTCTGCCCCATGGTGGTCCTACCATATCTCTTGGCCTTATCCATCCCAATTTGACACATCTCCAGAGTGGTGCCAGCAGCTGGCTCCCCTCTCACCATCCTCCAGGGCTCCAGCCCCACCTCCATCCCCAGATCCTGTGCTGGTGGGGAGATTTTGCTGCCTTCACCTGCCCTGGCTGCCCCTTTCCCAATGTTGCATGAGCAAGGAGGGCCCCCAAGGGTGGGTGGAGGACAGTCCTGGCTCCCTCACACAGCTCAGGGATGGCTCCGCTGTGTAGGGCACAGCTCAGCAACCAGGGAGCCTTGCCCTGGAGGGGTCCCCGCTCCTCTTCCCCCACCCCAGGACCCCTTTGCTTGTGAAACTTCCCCACAGCCTCCCATCATGGGGAACATACGTCTTCCCAGCTTCTCATGCAGAAATGCTCGATGGTGTCCCTGACAGCAGCCAGCGACTGCCTCTCGGTCAGGTTGAGAAACTTGAAGTTATAGTAAAAGGCAGAGAAGGCCTGAAAGGCAAGAGGCAGAAATGCTGTTGAATTACAGTGGGGAACCCCCCCCAGGCAGCTGCCCCCATCTCCCTCGAAGCAGGAGGTGGGCTTTGTCCTTCACCAGGTTTGTCCCACCGTTACATAGTCGCAGGGCATCGCTGTCCATGTCCCAGCAGAGGTGATGGGCTGGGGGTGTAGGTGCCTGCTGGCTACAGCAGCACATCGAGCACAGGCAGAGCCTTCCCTGAAGGCTGCTGGCTAAGCTTTTTTTTTTAACTGAAAACTTGGTTTTTGACTGTGCAGCTGTTTTATTAACATGGTCCCATTTGGAGAGCTGGCTGAAAAACCAGATGGCAGCAATCCCTGTTGTGCCCTGGGGCAGTGGTAATTTCGGTGCTTCTTGCCCCCGTTCTGCTGTGGGGAGGTGACAGTGCCACGGGGCACGCAGGGACACCACAGCACCCGGGGACACGCTCTGCTCGGGAGGTGGGAGGACGAGATTCGCCTTACAATGAACTGCCCGCTGACCCGGGGCTGGTAGACGCCGTCAAAGGTGCAGTCCTGGCTCTGGCCGCATGCCGAGAAGTTGAACAGCTTCTTGACAGCAGCCAGGCATCCGCTGGCATTGCCGCTGCCCTCCAGGGTCACGTTCCTGTCGCTGAGGGTCAGGCGTGGGTCGCTCCGGTTGGTGCAGGGACTGGTGCGGAAGGAAGACAGTGAGACGGTTTCATTGTAGTCCTTGGGGTAGCAAGGGTGATCGACTCGTGTGCTGGAGGACGACTCCTGGGAATAGCAAAATCACAGGCTGCAGCCTCCTCCAAACCCTCTTGGCGGGCATGCTGGGCGGCAAGGTTCACCCAGCGCTCCCCCCAAAGCCACGGGCACGGGCATCTCCCACCTCCTCAGCAGGGAAAGACCCTCCTGCTGTTTAATGCTGGTCTTGTTGGCCATCTGCAGTCCCAGTCTGAGCTCAACGCTAATTCTTGCTCTGCTTTGTCTCATTCCCTCTCCCATGGAGGCAGACCAATTTCAGGGACCCAGCACATCTCTTCCCTGGCCAGCAGGATCATGGTTTGGGGTACTCAGAGCCCTCTCCACCCCAGCTCTAGCTCCAGCCCCAGCCAGGGATACCACCTGGGACCTTCCTGGCTGTGCGGCATGAGCAAACCCTTCTGGCTTGCCGAGGCTGCTCCTCCTGATAAGATGCAGCTCCGTGAAGACCCTCTTCCCCTCTGACCTTCCAAAATATGGCCTGAGAAAGATCTCTGGTTCACTTTTCTCAGGTCTGTGCAGTCACAGAGTATTTGAGGGGAGTTACAGGGGTACCTGTGCCTACCCCCTCCTTAAAGCGTGACCAACTAGATCAGGTTGCTCAGAGCCTTGTCCTGTCAAATTCTGAATTTCTCCAAGGATGGCGACTCCACAGCATTTCTGGGCCCTATTGTGATATTTGACGATTCTTATTGGGAAATACTTTTCCCCTGCATGTAGTTGGAAACTCGCACATTCCAGCTTGTGCCCGTTGCCTCTTGTCCTGTCACTTTGCACCTCTGAGAAGGCCTTTTCTACACCCTGTGCGAGGCAGCTGTGTACAGCCAGAAGATGTCTCCTGAGCCGCCCCTTCTGATGCTTCCCATGCTTGTCTCCACATCTACCTACCTGTGCTCCAAGGAGTCTGTACCTGCTCTGTCCCTGCTGATGCCTCTCTGCAAGAGCATTGCCTGTTCTTATTTTATGCATTAACAAGTCTGTGGTTGGTATCATGAGACCAGAGTCCAATTACTCCCCAGTTCCCCACTCACCACAATTAATTCCTTTGCCAGTCGCTTCAGCATCTCATTCTGCCCGTAGCAGAGGTAGCTGTGCGTGTAGATGTTGTAGTTATACCCGTAGAGCGTGAGCTTGGAGGCTTCATTCCAGTTCATCCCTGAACCTTTGGGCATAAAGCTGATTTGAGTGGATGCTCCTCCAAGATCCAGCGCCCCAAAAAAGTTGGCTGCCTCTGGACGAACCCACATGTGTGCTTTGGGGGAGTACTGCAAGGGGAGACAGGAGAGGAAGAGGAGTAGTACACAGCTGGGCTTACTTGCCCTGAGCAAAATTCTCATCCCATTGAAGTCAATAGGGTTTTGTTACTAAATTTGATGGGTATTCAGTTCAATTATTTCCATACATGAGGCCCCACTGCCTTCCCTGCCGGACCAGCCTGGCCATTTATGAGAGCCAGAAAAAATAGAGATTGAACTGTCTGATGGTCAAGATGTGCCAACGTGCTGTGGGCTCACGTGGCTCTGAGTCACTGGTCCCCAGACCAAAGCGCTGGTGTGGACCTGGCTTGGATGGGCTGCCCTCCTGAAGAGCAGGCTGCAGAGGTGCTGGTGCAAGGGGAAGGACAGAAACCCTGCAACAGCCTGCACAGGAGCCCGACGGTGCTGTCACCGCTGTGAGCTGTGGCAGTGCTGGCATAGAGGGTGGCAGGAAAGAGGTTTGGTTCAAGCTTTCTTAAGACTGGCACATTGAACCAAAACTGGGGCCTCGCAGTGCCACATGGAGATGGACCTTCCCAGGGCAGCAAGGCAAAGCCTGGCAGGAGCAAACCGTCCCTGCTGGGCTGCACGGCCGACCTCGCTGTCCCCAAGGGACCTGCTGTCCACATGGTGCGGAGATGTGCCCTTAGCTCTTAACAGGGACACCCCCATTCCGGATTTCTCCCTCCTCTTTCACTGTAGGTGAGCCAGAGGATAACTGGCTGCTTCCCTTGGTCATTCCCAAAAGCCGCTAACCCAGACCTTTCCTTCTGTGGTAAGCAAGCTTAAGAAAAAATCAGAAAAACTGTACTAGCAAAGGAGTGTTGTGTTTCATCCTTGTCGCACCTTAGTGAAGGAGTCCAGCAGGTAGTTGATGGTGATCCAGCCATAAGCCCCCTCCTCCTCTCCTGTAAGGATTCGAGCCCCTTTGAAAGCCACAGGGTACTCTTGCATGGTTTTAGCAACTTCAGCCAGGACTTGGTCTGCGGCGGAGCTGTTCTGTTCTCTAAGAAGGACTCAAAGGTGAGGACACATACCCAGCTACATCAATACTACAGACGAAACACAAGGAAACAGTCTGTTTTTTTCCCAGTTCCACATACTCCAGTTTTTTGCAACAAGCAGTTTGTGTGAAATGATGTTTCCTGCTACATAACTTCTCAAAGCTGCTCGTACAGCGTAAATCCCAGCTGTCTAGACTTGGCATCACAAATCTAGGAGAAATAGCAATCTCCTCCCTCCAGTACAGCTTGATCCTGGTCACACAGAAGTTTGCCAGGCCACCCTTCCCTACCTAAGTATCTTCATAGTGCTGGAGGCCAGGGGGGATTGTGCTGCAAAACCCAGGTTGAACATCACCCACTGACTGCACCAAAGCCAAGGCTGGCTTGGCCGAGCTCGAGTGGGTCTTCTGGGAAGGTGCCAGCCTGGTTTCAGACCTCTGAGTGGGGGAAGATGACTCGGGGCTGCTGGCATGTGCTTGCTCTCTGAAGCGAGTAACCTTCAGGCTATGACCTGGCTCCTTCCCAGGGAAAGGGTCAGATTGCTAGGGCACAGAAATAATGTTAGGTATCTGCAACCATAAAACCAAGAACCATGAAATGAAGGTTGACATTTTAAGAGAGCTAAAATGGGCTGGAGAAAGGTAAGGGCAGGTCCTGCAGCACCCCGTTTATTTCTACCTCTGCCCTGCTGCCCCGCCAGCACCCGTCCATCTGGGCAGATGGCACATCCCCTGGTGGCATCTCAACTCCCTTATGTTTAAGGAATAATGAAGAGCAAACAAAGAGCTCTGAGAAGCATTTCTTGTTTGGAACTGGGCATGCAGCACCATCCAGGGATGTGGGGTCCCAGGATGCCAACAGACACCTCTGAGTAGCCTTTCTGCCCCAGGGCCAATCACTCAGGACAGCTCAGCCACCCATGTGTCCCCTCTGGGCTGCCTTCTCCCCACTCCCTGGTCACTTGCTCACGGCAGCATGTGAGCTGGGAGCTCCTGGCAGCCTGGCCCCGTGCAGGACACTGTGTCCTGGCAGTGGCTGCTTCCAGCTTGGTTGCTGCTCTGTCACCCCCACGCCCCACAGCGATACCTCAGTAGCCTCATGCCTGCCGTTGCTCCAAGATAAGCTGGGGCATCTCTCTGTTTTGCAGCAGGAATGACCTTCAGGGCTTTATCCAGGCACTCCCTTAGGGAATCACCAGCTTTCGGGGGATCGTTGGCATAGCTCGATATGCCTTGCCCTGAAAGAGAGTAGGGCTGGGACAGGCTGAGGGGAACGGCTGGGGACAGAGATGTGGGAGCAAGAGGACATGGGGCAGTGAGGTCTGTCACCTCTTAGCCACAAAGGGTGCTTTTCCAGGGTCCCCTGGTCCCCCCGAGACCTGACTGACACACGCTTACGTTCGTCTCCTATGGCTTCCCCACATCTCCCATGCTTTCAGCAGTGTCCCCAGCTCTATGGATGAGACCTTCCCCAGCCAGGACAGCAGCTTGGGCAGCTGGGGGCAGTCCAAGGTGGAGGGATGAAAATCCAGATCAACACCAAGGTGCTTCAGTCCCACCAAGCGTGTGGGCACTACATGGTGCTGAGGGCCCTCCAGCCATGAGCGAAGCCAGCGGGGAGTCAGGGACCTGCCTGCAGCCAGGGCTCCCCACCATGCCAGCAGTGATGGCCCGATGGACAGAGCTGCCCAGCATGGGCAGGCCAACAAGAGGAAGGGCCAGGTCGTCCCACCCGTCACACGAACATGCAGGGCAGCACCGAGCCCATGGCAGAGAGATACTGACCCTGGACATCACAGGACAAGGTCTGGCTGACCACACCGGTGTCATTCTCCTTGTCTGAATCCCACTCGTAGACAAACAGAGAGGTGTGGGATGAGCCTGCATCAAACACCATCCCATACTGGAAGGAAAAACCAAGACATCACACTGATGGGAGGAGCAGCAGCCTGCCCCTCACCCCACCATGGCCCTGCCAGGACTGTGGGGCCGGAGGATGCCCCAAAAAACATCTCCCTAAGGTACAGCTATCTGCAGCGTGGCAGAGCGGAGCGGTGACAGTGCGTGGCCTCAGCACGGGCATTTCTCACGGCAACTGAGGGACTTTTTCATTCCCTCTCCTGAGGTCTGTGCAGCAAAGCCAGCTCACACAAACATTTTCTTGGGTGTTTCCGCATGCTTTTTTCTTTTCTTTCTTGGTTACATACCTTTTGTGTCTACACTGGCCTCACCTTGGGGCCAGCAACTCCCCCACCTCCAGTGCCCTCTGCTACCCCCAAGGCTGCACCCAGCCTGGGCAGAGACTGGCAGGGCCACACCAGCCCCAGTCCAGGAGCACCCGGCTGTGTGCCTCTCCCCCGTGAAGCCCTTCACCTCACCCTGAAACCACGCCAACCCTCTTCCAGCAGCCAGGGTGGGATGTCATGCTGCAGGGGAGGGACGGGGAGGAGCCATGTTGTGCTGTTGTGTGAGCGGGTTAGGACAAGGCCGGTGGGAGTTGGCAGGAACAAAGGCCATGTGGAGGTATATCGCCCTGCGGTGCGGTGCCCTGGGAGGGCAGAGGGAGCGGGGCAGGGCTTTGCCCTACCCAYCTGCCCCAAGGTAATCTCCTCGAAACACGTCAAGTGCATAGCATGGTGGCTGGTTTCAGAGGAGGCTTCCCTCCCTGACTTCAAGGTGGCCAGGCTGCATTTCTTCTGCCTGCATCTTGAGATGGGAAGAAAACACCCACCCAGCTACTACCAGGCAGGTCCTACTGACCACCCTTCACCTCCTCACCCTAACTAAGCCGTTGTCTCTGAGCACCTGCCCAAGGTGATTGGTCTCTGCAGTGGTGCTCAGGGACCCTCTTTTGGGCTCACCTTGACCGTGGGTGGCAGGGTGACATCTTCAATCTTCACCAGGCTGAGAACAAGGGCAATGATGGAGAGTGCAATGAGCGCCCCAACGATGGCAGTGGTGAAGTGCTTCTTGTTAGCGAACATCATGGTGAAAGCTCCTGCAAAGCCAAACACCAGAGAAAAGTGGTCGGACACAGCCAGCTGGGAACAACGCTAGTCAGTGAGAGCTGCAGGGAGATCAGCTCTGAAAGCTGTCCCCAGCCTGACACTATCTCAAGCTGTGTAAGCTGGAAATCCTGGTGGATAATCAGATCTTTCCCTGGGAAAAGCAATATTAGGATAAAATAGGGGGGGCTGGAGGAAAGAGGGGTTGGTTGCCCAGCAGCTGGCACAGCCGTGATGGGATCACAAGAGTCCTCCAGGCCCCAGACCCAYTCCTGCTCGGCTCACCACTACCGGGAAGGATCAGGTCCATGAGGAGCAAAAGAAACACTGCACCAAACAGAGGTGAACATGGCAAACTGCAAAAAAACTCAGTGTGAGATATTGTAGAAGGGGAAGGTGATTTTATTTTCCAAGATATAAGCAAGGTCAGCTCACCTGCTGGCACTCCCAGACCCGTGCACCCGGCAGCACCCAGATGTGTGTGCCCAGGTGGGATTGCTCCGAGCTGGCTTGCAAGTCCTTGCTGTGGGTCTGGGCTCCTCCGCTGCCGGCAGCAAACCCAGCTCAGACTTGCCTTTTATATCTTTCGGAAGCAGATACTGCTTGAAAATCTTTTCTCCATTATTTTACCTCAGACCTCATCAGCCTTAGGCAAAACTCTTGAATATCTGTTCCCTTGTTTGTCCTACAGGTGTATTTATGGCTCAGTTTGGCATCTTCCCTATGCCTTATCTTTGGCCAATTAGTTCCTCCTCCTCATTTGAATGAAATCACACATAGGAGCCCCACAGCAATTAGCACACACCTTTCCTTTGAACCCTTGTCCCCCTGCTTCTTTGTGCTTTTACACATAYTCACACGTTTCTGTTCTCTCTTTGCTCCCACTATTACCATTAATATTTCCATTACGAGTCTCTACAAGGTCTATAAGAGGTGAGAGTGATACTTCCAGTATCCAATGCCCTGAAATCACGCACAGAGTGGTAGGTGCTTGATAATAAGCTTTATTACAATGAGAAGGAAAATCACAACAGAGCAGGAGGAGGATGGCCCTGCCAGGGGGGACTCAGCAACGCTCGCCGAGATGTGCCCAGGGAGGCAGCAGAGGCCAAGACAGCTGGGACCGCTGTCACCCCTTCCCCGTGTGTGACCCAGCTTCCAGCTGCTCCTGGGCTGGGGGTCCCTGCAGACACGGGGACCCCAAGGAGAGCCCCTTGGCTCGGGGGAGTGGGGAGGGCTCAGGTCCTCGCAGCCCCCAGCTCCGCCAGCAGCGTCCCGTCGCTCCGGGCACGCGTTTGAGGCTCAGCGGCGCCGGCAGGGTATCACCGCTCGCAGCCACGAGTGGGGCCAGGAGACATCCCCCATCCGCCGGAGCCCTTCATCCACCTCCTGGGGTCCTGAGCATCCACCTTCCTCTTRGGAGGAAATGTAGATGTCCAAAAGCAGGAGAACAAGTTTTGTCAGCGCTTTCCTTGAGCAAACAGCCTGTCTGGGTGCCGAAGGCCTGGCAGGGCTCAGGGCAGAGCTGCGGGATGGGGCTGTGCCCAGGCAGAGGGTATGTGGCACCGCGGGATCTGGGCGGATGGCTGGAGGAAACTCTGGTTTCAAGGGAGCTCCTCCATCTGCTGTAGCTCTTCCCCTCCCTGAAACCCAGTGGGAGCTGCAGGGCTCTGAGCTGCCCTGGTCGAAGGGGACCAGGAATCCCCATTCTCCCAGCACCCTCTTTCCTGGGGCCTGTCTGCCATCCTACAGACCCCCATGGGCTCAGCTGGTAGATCAAGGTGGATACAGGGGTGGGAGCCATGACAGAGGCTTTGCTGGGAGATGTAATATTATTCAGAAATAGTTCAGTTAAAAAATCTGATAAAAGGTAATACTTCTTCAGTTTATACTAGGTATTCCTGAGCCAAGTCATGTAGTAATGCCATAAGTAATGGCTTAATAATTTTGTTGACAAAATACTCCCTGCAAAAACTTCAGGGCAACAGAAAGCTAGGGCTGGGAGGAGGCACAGCAAGCTGGGGGGGAGGCAGAGCCTGTGAGCCCCCATGGGACCAGGCAAAAGGCTCGCTGGAGACCGTCTTCCCAAACCTCCATCATGTCCCCAGCATCCAGCATTGCCCACAGGCCCTATTGCACCTGCACTGCTCCCTTCGTGGGCTCCCACAGAGGCCCCTTGATTAGCTAATTAGACAATTACCTTAGCTTTTGCCTCCTCCYGCCGAACAGGCTGAGCACCGGCCCCTTCTCCTTCCACCTTGGCGCTGCAGGAGGGAGAAGGCTGTTTCCCCTCGTGCCCGCGCTTGCCCCATGGGCAGCACCCTGCACCCTCTCCCGGGCGATGCTGCCCCGGCTGGGCTCGGGCAAGGTGGCAACAYCTCGGCTCCGTGCCACATACACTCCGGCCCTCAGTTTTCTTTGGGTAATCCCACCCAAAGGGGTGTCTGTCTGCTGCAACGTGGGCCGGGTCTCAGGGCGACGTGGTGCCSGAGTGTGGAGCATCACAGGACCTGGAAGGGCCATGGGGTGCCTGGCCCCAGGAGCACCCGCTCTCACGTGGCTCCCCTCGGGTCCTTGGTGCCGACGAGCCCCAGCCCTGTTTGCCTTCAGGGATGTGCTCTGGTGAGAGCTAAATGTGCTATTTGCTCATAACTGAAAAAGTGACCTAAATGTCTCATTCTTCTGGCTGCAGGTGGACAACTCTGCTCTGGAGAAGTATGGCTAGAGTACACACACACACCTATTTGATCTGCTTTTGACATATATTTCTTTGTCTGTGGCCTTTGAAATGACTCTTTGAGACCCAGAAGGAAGTTGCCAGGCTGGTGTGGAGACTCTGCGGGGTTCCAGCCCAGCCATTACTGCCAGTCTCTGAGATGACTGGTGTTTGTGAAATGAGATCACCTCCATTGCTAACATCTACCCTGTGCCTTCTGAAAGGAAAACACCTTGACTCAGGGTCAAAAGAGAGTCTCTCATTTCCCCACCATTTAATTTCTGCACCATGAGGTCACCCCAGCTCTGGCCATGGGAGGTGCAGGCAGTGGCTCTGTGCATGTCTCTGGATAAGCTGCACCACACGCTCCTGCCTCCCATTCCCCTTCCAGACGCACCTTGGGTCTTGCTGCATCTTGTCCCAGCAGGGACCAGCTCCAGCCCTCCCTTCTGGTCCTACTCCAGCAAGACTGGTGGCATTGTGGCCATTTAAAGCTGCCTTTGGGATGCCCACACCTGCTGTTCCCAGCTGGCAAATAGCACACCAAACCTTTCCTCCTCCCCACTGTCTTTCCCAGTGGGTATCATTATTAAACATGCCCCAGTTGCCCTGACTGTGACTGTCTTGGTGCCACCTCTCAGCTGTGGGTGCTCTGGGTCAGGGACATGTGCCTGGAGCTAGCCCCTGTGCCAGCCACGGACACCCCAGTCCGTTCCCCTTCCATGTACACAACTACAACATAGCAGGTGTTGGCCCTGGGGCAGCTCCATCTCCCACGGCGCTTGGATGGGACTTAGCACACCACCGGCATCCTCGTGAGATCCACAAGATTAATTATATCAATAAAAATATCAGTATTTCGGTAGTGACAGTGGAGTCGGCTGAGCCCCGCAGGGCAGGGTGCCTGGGGAACGGGCACCAGCTCCCTGCTGGGAGGGGGATGTGCTGCCCAGCGCTGCGGTGATGGGCTCCATGTGTGCTAGGATGGAGGGATATGGCGGAGGGATGCTCCAGGAGGTTGAGGGTATTAGTTGCTCTCTCACCAGCTGTGTTGCCTGGGGGTGAGAGCACCAAGGTGGAAGGTGAGGTCGGGGTGTCTGGATCTGGCTCACAAGAGCCCCAGGCATCGGCTCTCCTCTGGCCCTCGGCATCCTGAAGGATTTTTTCTTCCTGAGATCAGGGAACACAAGGAAACGAGGATGAAGCACCCTTAGGGCAGGATTTTCCCTTTCACTAGTGTCACAGTGAGCGCTTGGGGACAGCACGGGAGGGAGACTGGGGCGAGCAGCTCTGGAGATGCTTGATTGCCTCCAATGCAATCAACAGGGCCATAAGGAAACAAGGCAGAAGGTGAAAGGGTGATATGATGGAGGTGTCCCTCAGCAAATTCTGGAGGTTATTTGCATGAGGACCAGGAAACCCTTTGGCTAGGGGAGGTCTCCCTTGAGCTGCCAAACTGGTTTGGACAAGGGCAGCTAGCACCATGATGGAGCCAGCTACCCCCGCCGTGGTGGTGGGTGAGCTGTGGACAGCCAGGCACCCCATATCCCCTCACCCCCTGCTAGGCCATCTCATGTCTCTGAGCTGTGGCACTCTGCGACACCCCTGTCTCCTCAAAGTCTCAGCAAAGCTTCTGAGAAGCTGCTCCAGGGAGGTCACTGTTCTGCAGTGTCTCTTCCTTCAGCCTTTCCTCCTCCTGGCTGCTCCCCTCTGGGCATCCAGCACTTGCTCCACACTTCTCATCACATCTTTCTGAGCGCGGTGACTCAAAATGGACCTGTGCTTTCAACCACAGCCTTGCCAACCCTCTAAATTATTCTATAAAAGTTATAGATGAAGTCCTGGGAACACCAACCCTGAAACTGGGGGCTGCAGCAGCTCAGGGCACCCATCCATGTCAGGACAGAGACTCGTGTGCTTCTAAGGTGACATTTGCTTTTGTACACATTGGCCATTAGCCAGGGACACCCCAAAGCAATCTCTGTATCCCACCTACCCAGCAGCTGGCCAGGCTGCTCTGTGACCCTTCCTAAGCATGATACCTTGTGCTTGCCCTCTCTTGTCTCCAGAGTGGCTGTCACCCATAAGAGAAGGGTGTCAGACTGGGGTAGCATAACCACCCCTTGACAAATCTAGATGAAACACTACTTATCTCTTCATTTTCTAGGTGCTCTCCAATAACTTTTTGACTGCGTGTCCCAGTGTTCCCAGCAGTTAGAAGCTGAGCTAAGAGGGCTGCAGTTTGCCATTGCCTACACGCAAGTAGGACCTGTCTCTGACACGGGAGCTTATTAGGAAAAAAAAACAGACCCAAAGCTAAATTATGAGAATTCAGGAAGAGCTGGGAAGCTGGACTGCGGGCAGGTCCACAGCTCCGAGGGGAGCACCTGCGGAGGCAGCCCCAGGCAGGGGTGACCCACAGCTCCTCTCCCTGCAGGCAGGGCTAAGCGGCTGTTCTTGGCAGGGCTGCCAGCCTGCTTTCATTTTCCCAGCCTCTTATCTCGGTGAAGGGAATTAGTTTGTGTGTGAGATAACCAGACCACACTGTTACCACATCCCAGACCATGATTTGGCGTCAGCACTCACCACATGAAGCCCATGTACTGCTGGTGGAGGAAGTCACCAGAGGACCTGCCCTGCTGCAAATGTTGCTTTTGCCACCCCAAACCACCAGCCTGGCTCTCCCTGGACACGGGGACGCACCAGCTTTGGTAAGCCAGGTGGGGTTAGGGTTCCCATTGCTTTTTGGGAGTGCTAAATAAAAAAGCAAGAAAAGCAGCAAGGGGCTGACAGCACCGGGTGGCACGAGGACCACACCAGCAATGGACATGATCAAGGTGGTCAGGGTGGTGGTCTGGACGGCTCTGGGGGCAGAGGAGGAACTATGGAGACTTCTCCCTTCAAGGCACAAATATGCTGCTTGTAAAGCCCCGTTCAGGGGTGCCGAGATGCTGCTGAGCCGCACTAGAGCAGCCTGCAACAGCCGGCTTCCAGCTCAGCCCTGCGTTCACTCTCACCCACCACCCAGGCTGAAGCCAGCAGCCCCCAGCAGCCCCTGTTGCAAAATCACCAGATTTGATTAAAATAAAGAATTGAATAGAGGAGTTATGTTTGAATCTTGTAACTTTAGGAACCATGTTAGTTAGTCATTATATTTGTTAAGTTTAATGCTTTGCTAGCTGTAGTGTGCGTTCGGTGCTTCTCAGATATTCACAAGCAGGGCCAATTCCTGATGTTCCTGATGAGAACTAAGAACTTGCAAGACTGATGCTTTGTTAGCTATTGGTAAGATTGATGAGCTATTGTGGAAATCAACTGATGCCTTAAGAAACCAGGTGAAACGGACCCTTCGGTTCGGATAAGAGCCAAGGAATAACTGAGTCTGCGCAAGAACAAAAGGTTACTAGCAGTGACGAAGAGGAACCACTAGCCTTCATCCCCACGACCCCCCGATGACCACCACCCGGTGGCAATGCAAGCACAAGTGGGAGGGGAACTTATTTTAATGCGAAGCGGGGACAGGTCATGCATATGTATAGGCATGTTGTGTAACGCTATGTATATGCAACGCTTTGCTGTATATATTTGTAGTGAATACTGCATTGGGTGGAACACGTTTGAGGCGGAGCTATCCCCGTGTTCCTGGCGCCGATAATAAAGAATGCTTGCCTTTTAACACTACATTGGTGTTACGAGGTTTATTCCCGATTTCGGTGACACCCCCAGCAGCCCCCAGTATGACTGATGCACCGGGGGGGGGCAGCTGCAAGGAGCAGGGACCCCGGCTGCAGAGGGGTTTAGGGGTCTCGCACCACAAAGTACTTCGTAAGTCTTTGGAGTGATCCAAGTGTTAGAGCCAGCACAGAGGAGGCTCTYGGGCAGCGGTGATTTTACACGTTTCAGTCAATTTAGCGATAGAAATCTAACTTTCAGTTGCATGAATCAGGCCATTTCCTAAAAGACATGCTTGGGTGAGAGCTGGCTGTGGAGTTAATGTTTTGGCTGTGAATGCTTTCAGCGTGTGAAAGTTATCAAAGACACAAAAAAAACCAAGGCGTGGGCAGCCTTGGCCTCTGGCGTGGCTGGAGACCTGCCTGCAGCCAGCAGCTTCCTGATGGTCACTGCATCTCAGCTCCACCCCAAGGAAGGCTGTAAAAGCCACTACAGCTAATGCGAGACAAATTCTGGGGTAACCAAAGTCAGCCACTATCCAGGATGTCATGTAATTCCCAATCCTGACACTTATGTGTTGTCTCTATGTCTTCCACAAATGATAAACCAAAATGATCCTTTGATCTTGGTGCCTTGCTTTTGATTCTGTATGATTCTATGATTCTATGACTCTACAGCTCTCTGAAAGACGCTCCACCACCCCTGTTTTCCTTCCATGCATGTCTTGGCCACGATCCCTGTGTCCTTGAGCCACAAAGATGCAGCTGAAGGCACGGGCTGGTGAAGGGGAGGGAGGTATCTTGGAGGTGGAAAGCGAGGTGTCTAACCAACCCCTGAGCACCAAGGGGTGAAGCTATCTTCTGCTCTGTTTGGTGGTAAGCATCCATGGACTGGATGTGTCTGATCTATAGACAATATCTGGGATGGGTCGTGTGGGAGAAGGGACAGTAAGAGTGGCCAGACGCAGCTGGAAGAGGGAAGCTTTCCAGTTAAGATCTTCTTTTTGAGCAATAGTTGTTTTTGCTTAAGCTGTCTTTTGCTGGAATGTATGAAAATGAAAGGTTAAAAAAATAAATCAGCCAGGCTTGCTGCCAGGATTACAAACGCTCTGCAAAGAGCATCGCAAAAGGCTGAAGAGTTTGAACCACGGAGAGCAGGTGATGGAGATGCATTAGCAAAGGCATTGTCCCACCCACAAACCTGAACCTTTGGGTGTCAATAAGCTGAGAAAGCCCCAGGCGTGAGCTGCCAGGAGTCCTGGGTGCCCAGCACACACCACAGACCTGCTGTATGGGCTTGGTACCATCGCTGGAGCCTGGCTGGGAGAAATACCCAGCGTTTTCAGTCCCTACTCAGCACTAGCATCTTCCTCTTCCCAGCCGGGAGTCCTGGGAGATGGCAGCATGTCATGCCCTGTGTCCCCAGCACAGGTCACCATGGGGTGACCACCTTTGTGAGACTGAGGGTTCCCAACGTACAAACCCAGGCTCTGCACAGAGTTTTGGGGCAACCGAGGACAAATCTGCCTTTCTCCGCTTCCAGCCCCCTCACAGGGACAGGCTTACAGAAGATGATGTGCAGATGTTTAAGATGGTTGTGCTCAGCCTTAAAGCCCAACTAAAATTAGGCCGTTTCTCCCCAGGGGCTGGGGAGGAGGTGTTGGGTGGCTCAAGTCCCTGGCACGCAACCTGAGCACATGGCAAGAAGGGACCTGGACTTCGACCTGCACCTCGCAAAGCCTCATCTGAAATGAGTGACAGCTGCCAATCATGATAACAGCAAAAGCCAGCCCCCACAGCTGAAACGGGATTGTGGCTGGCATCTGCCTCGAGAGGTATTTGGAGCCAACTTACCCAGTTTAGCAGATTTTTAGTCCCAGTATGAGAATTTGAGGCAGAAACAGGCTGCCAACTGCCTGCCTTCATTCCCTGGTCCCCTGGCCCTTCCATGCGGACTTGTGGGTGGTCAGCAGCTGCTTCCAGCTAGGGCTTGCAAGACTTGGCTTTACTTTTGGGGCAGTTCCAGCTATCTCCACATGACAGGAGCTTTCTGGAGACACAGCCTAGCTCCAGGTCCCAGGGCTCAGTCGCCAAGCTGTGCCACCCAGTCCAGTAGCTCCACATCTCCCAGCACTGGCTTGTCCGTGCTGGACAAACAGCACCCCCCAGCCATGTCCTTTTCTTGTTCTGCCACACCAGCCTCCTCTCAGCCACCCCCATGGACGGGTGGCTGCTCTTCTCACAGCCTTGCCCTCATACAGTGGCTTCTGTGCCCAGGAGCCCTGGGCAAGGCAGGACACTGCTCGAACCATGACCCCAGGGTCCTTCCAGCGAAGCAGCTCCCAGCTCCTAACCGGGAGCCATCCACCACATCGGGATGCTAAAGCCACCATCACACTGAGCAGGTCACCAGGTGCTGCCTATGTGAAGACGCAGGTGGAGATGGAGGTCCCTAGGACCATCCATTCCCAGCTGTCTCCTTTAGGAGCCCTCATGCCCCTGTGGTAGCTCAGGTCATGCCAGACCCTTGTCCTCCTCATGCATGAAGCCCAGCCAAGCTGTCCCAGGCTGGGCTCTGCTCTGGAGATGCCATACGGACATGATGGCACCAGCTTCATCTCCCTCCCTCCCCATTTCAGATGTCTCTCCCAGAGCTGCTGCTGTCCCAGCAGGAGCTGGGACACACGGAGTGGGGTGACAGCCGGGGCCAGTACTGTCCCTCTGTCAGGGTGATGCTGGTTTGGCACCCAGGCCAGGCTGTGCCAAGGCTCCTTCCCCACTGGCCCCGGTGGTTTGGAGGGGCACGGGGCTGGGGCACCCACCGGGGACTACGGCACCAGCATAGGGAAGCCACACTGCTCCCGCAGCATGTCCACAGGGCCAAACCTCCGGGCTGGGAGCAAGCCGGAGGTTTAGCCGAGGAGCTGCACTTGGGTTTGGGAAAGGCCCAGCTGGCAGTGATACCGAACTCACCCGCTGCAGCAACAAAAATAACCCCAGAGGTGAGATTTTTATCTTTGCCAGAGCATATTCCAGCGTGTAAAAGAGTCTGTTGGCYCAAGACTTGAGGAGCCTCCCTCCCCATGCCAGGGAGCGCCAGGGACCCCATGGCTCGCGCCGGGCAGGGGATGGGCATCAGGGGCTGTCCCCTTCAAGCCGTGTCAGCTGGCGGAGGGTCCAGCAGGATTTCACAGAGGGGGGATGCTCCCAGAAGGAGTTTTGGGTGGCCACATCGCCCCRGCCACAGGCTGGTGTGCTGGAACTGCACACTGCTGGGGTGCGAGGGCAAAYGCCCCGGGAAGTTTTGTTGCAGGACTCGGTGGCCCTGGGCACAGCGGGTGACACCTCTGCACGAGGAGCAAGTCCCAGGAAGGGATACGGCTGGTCCTGGCTGCCAGGCAATCCCCACCACCCCCGGCCATGCAGGCAGCCCCCGCACCCTCATCAGGCAGCACCCTGAGTGCCACCGTTCGGCAACGTGCTGCCCCTGCACCCCCAAACGCACCTGGGAGCTTGCCTTACCTCGGAGGAGCAGAGCTGGGAAACGCCGATTGCTGGCTCTTCCCCGAGGCAGCTGCAAAATGCTGGAGGGCCGCTTGCAGGCGAGCTCGGCGGCACGCAGGTGGACGTGGCATCGTCCCCCGTGTCGAGCACCACGCCCCGGTGACATGGCTGTTTGCTAGCTTGGGGCTGACGGTCCCGGGCAAGCCCCGCCGCGGCTCAGCAGCAGGAAACGGCCCCGTTCCTCTGCAAAGCATTGCAGCGAGGCTGAAGGATGTGTTCATTTGTTTGATCTTTTTTTTTTTCTGGTTTGCCCCTTCTTTGGTTTAATTAGCTGTGTGGTTGGGGAACTGCGGGAGAGTCCAAAGGCACCGATCAGTCAACTACAGACAACTCAATGAGTGTCCCCTCCTGACTCAGAGGCTTTGCTGCTCTCCCTGCTCCTCTCCGCCTTCTCTGACTGTGTCCCCCACCCTCTGCGGCTCCGGTTCTTCACGCCTGGCAGCAGACACTTGCTGTCCCCCTACACCGCCCCAGCCTTGCTCCCCCGCTGTCACCCCCCTTGCCCCTTACCCCAGCCCTCACTCTCCCCGGATCCACACCGGTGACTCTGTGGCTGCTGGTGACGCAGTATCTGCTGCTGCAGGTGATGCAAGATCCATAGCACGTGCATTCGGAGCGACCGGGCGCGTTGTGGGCACAACCACGGCACGGGTTGTGGGGAACACCGAGAGCAGGGATGAGCTCACACTGGTGTGAGGTGGAAGTGGGCAAGGAGCAGCCGGCCGCCCTCCTCCCAGATGATGCGTCCTTGGTTTGCTGTAGCTTGGCCTGTGTGAGCAAGCGGCTGCTCCAAGCGGACAGACCAGAGGAGTATCTGGGGACATTACGGCTGCACCTTGGTGACACCGAGCCCTGGAAAACCACATCACAAAGTGAAGCAGCAGCAGAGAAGCTCCTGCAAGGCAGGTCCCACTGCTTGGGGCCCAGCACCACCTAAGGGTGTGCAAGGACTGAGCAAAATGGGTGCTCCCATCCTGTACTTCCAGCAGCGGACCCTGGCGCCAGGCCATCTAGTCACTGGGGACATCGAGCCAGGGCTGGAGCCAGGTGCCACCGGAACAGAGGCTGRTGGGGAGCAGGTCACACCGCGCATCAGGGGCTAAGCCCCAGTATGGCCCAGTCTGGGATAAATCTGTGTCAGCTTATGGATCCTGCTGGACCAGGCCACTGGTTCTCCTGCCACCGTTCTGTGACAGCCGGGATGAGCCAGCAGCAGTGTGAAGGGACAACCGTTGTCACCTACAGGAAACTCCCTCACAGTTCCCATCCACTTTCTAGAGAGAAAAGGAGCAGCCGCTTGTTTCACTGTCATCAGAGCATCTCACAGGCGAGATCAGACCCACAAACACGTTCCTGGTGCTCCTCAGGCTTCCGCTAAGCGACTCTGAACTGAAGAGCCGGTTATACAGCCATTCTCCATCCTACCTGCATGAAACAGATCCTGAGAGCAGCAGAGCAGAGAGGGTGGTACCAGGAGGGGCTGGGTGGATGGGGCAAAGCCAGGGATGGGCCAGGGAGCAGCTGAGGTTGGAAGGAAAGCCCCGGCTACCAGGAGATATTTTGTCAGAGTCAACATCATCAACAGAGTACAAAGGTCTCTAAAACTTGGTGTCAGGAGACCAGTCCTCTGGGCCCGGGCTCCAAAGCAACACTCGACGTCTCGCAGAGAGGCGAGGGGCAGATCCACCGTTCACAAGACCCTCGTGGTGGGAGCTGAACACAAGTGACGCCGAGGCGTCTTTGGCGCTGGGAGCTCACGTGACATTGGCATTTAACCTGCTGATCCACACTTCGCCGAGGAATACTGAACTACTCACGCTTTCTGGGGGTCTGAGGACAGTGTTTCACACCAAAGCTGGGGTTCAGCRGGACCCCCGCCCCTTCACAACCAGCATCAGCCATGCATGCTCCTGTCCCCGTGCCTCGCCCTCCCAACACCCCTATCTCAATACTTAGGGAATGGATCTAAAATACAAAGAAAAAAAAACCACATTTCTATTAAAAAATATACACATCAGTTCTCTCTGGCTCAGAGCATGGCCCCATAAAACCCTGCCAGTACACTGAAGGCATGAAGTGCTCCGGGAAGTGGGAGGACAGATGGAAATAATGGGGACAGATGGAAATAAATCAGGTTTGCTGCTGAAGCCAGCGCATCGTTACAAGCGTGGCCTCAGCCAGGGCAGGGCAGGCGAGGCAGCAGCGGCGGGGCTTCTGGCTGGCAGCGGTCTGGGGTGTACGGGGATGTCTACAGCAACCAACCAACCTCCAGGTAATACCCATTCTCCAAGCAACACTTTTAAGTACAAATGCTTTCTAGGGAAAAATAATTTTATAAATAAAACTAATCCTTCCATGCATTTTTATTTTAAAATAAAATAACTGGCATATCAAACAGCGCTTGCACAGCAGGGTACTTTAACACCAAGAGCTGAGTGAACTGAAATAAGGATGCGGCACAAAAAGATCTTTCGAAGAAACATAATGCTATACAACACAGCAGCGTGCTTAATTACAGACCCTCGCTAACATAGCGCCAGCCCTGTGTACTCTGTACAGAAATAAAGACGGGGAAAAGCCCGATGACCGTCGCCACGAGTCCAGGGCTCCCCGGTGAGCCAGGCACGTCCCCGGCCGGGGCGAGGGCAGCGATGCGGAGCCCGCTCCCTCACCGTCAGTTCACCCGGCAGGCTCGGATCATGAGCAGCTGGAGGAGGATGAAGACGGGCGACATGATGAGCCCGTACCAGAGCTCCCGGGTGTGCTCCACCAGCTTCTGGCACAGCAGCATCTCGAAGACGAACTTGAGGCTGAGGATGGTGAGGATCCAGAAGAGCCGCAGCACGGCCAGGCGCTTCTCACCGTCCTGGAAGAGCCGCACCGAGACGATGGTGGTGAAGTAGGTGCTGAGGCCGTCGGCGGCGAAGAAGGGGACGAAGACGACCCACCAGGAGAGCGCGGCGGCCTCGCCGTCCACCTTCAGGACGAGGAGCACCGAGAAGGCCAGCAGGGCCAGGCCGTGCAGGAAGATCTCGAAGGTGGCGAAGCCCAACCACTGCACCAGCTCCCGCAGGGAGAACAGCATCGTCCCGACCACGGCGGGGACATGGGCGCTGCCTGGGGCGGGGGGGGGGAACGCGGCACCCCCGGCCCCAGCGCCGCGGCCCGCCAGGCCTCGGCAGGCCCCCTCGGCGGCGCAGCCTGATGACGTACGAAGGGAGGCGTCGCCAGCTGGTGACGAACGCGGAAGCGGCGGGGGGAGCACGGTAGGTCCTGCGGCGGGGCGCGGAGCCGGGGGCCGGGGCCCCCGGCTCCGGCCCCGCTTGCAAAGGGGGTCCTGCCTCTCCGCAGGAATTAGTCCAGTAATATTCCCTCCTTAGGATTTTTTTTTAGTTATTCTGTTAAATTTTTTAGTTATTCTGGATTTTTTTTTAGTTATTCTGGATTTTTTTCTGTAGTTACTGGGGAAGCAGCGCACGCTGCCCGCGGGGACACCGGCGGTTTTGCAGCTCGGGCATCCCTCTGGGCTGGATTCCCTGCGGGCTGCCGTTGCTGGTGACACACGGGGCCCTGGCTGCTTGAGAGAGCAGCGTGTGTCTGGTCGCGCTTTCCCCTGTCACCGAGCTGTCACCGAGCTGTCACCGAGCTGTCACCGAGCTCCCACCGAGCTCCCAGGCTTCTCCCCCGGCCCCCTCGGGTGGGGATTCACAGGGCAGACAGGTCTGTTAAAACTAGAAATGGGGAAGAGCCGATCCCAGGAGTGCGCTGGGCCTGCGGTGATGAGGACGGCTAAAACGACCCCAAACTGCAGATCGCTGCCCCTGGATTTTAGACTCCCAAGCCATCCCCCTCCCTTTGTCCTGGCAGCCGGGACAAGGAGCGCAGCAGAGTCGCTGCTGCTCCTGTGGACGGGCGAAGGGGTGTCACTCCCTCAGCACTGCCCGGGAGTGGAAAGAGAGCCCGGGAGACTTGAATCCTGCTGCTGGCTCCAAACTATTCGACCACCCCTGTGCCTGCTGTCTGCAGTGTCAGCCCCACGAATGTCACCTGAACCCACAGCCGCTGGCACTCCTTTGAAGCCTGGGTGGGTGTCGGTGTGACGCCCAGCCCGGAGCAGGTCCGGCTCTGCCTCCCCTCATCTCCCCTCACCTCCTGGTTGTTTCTCTGGTTGTGTCTCTTGCAGATGGTGGAACGGAAACTCCTTGTTCTTTTTGGCAGCCAAACTGGGACGGCTCAAGACATGGCTGAGAGAATTGGCAGAGAAGCCAAGCGACGGCACTTCCAGTGCAGAGTGGAGGCACTGGACAGCTGTGACGTGGTGAGTGGTGACGCAGGGGGGTGCTCCAGGCACTGCTGGTCTTGCTCCATCTCCACCAACCCCATTTCTGGCACTCGGGCATCCTCCACCCTTGCTGTGACCTGCTATATTTCACCAGACCCTGGCTCTGTGCCCTTCCTGAGGGCAGCTTGTGCTTAACTCAGCTGAAAACATGTGAAAACTGAGCAATGACTCTTGGGATAGAGTTTGTGTGAGATGACAGATGCTCAGCCGTACCCTGCAAGGAGCACCAAGGAGCCGATGCCGCAGGCAGCTTGTGGGCAGCAGATGATGCTGCAGTGCCTGTAGAGGATGTCATGCCACGCAGGGCTGTGGGTTTTATTCCGAGTGTGGTCTGTCCGTGGACTCGATGTGATGTTAGCAGCCGTGTCAGGACAGCCAGGACACGTGTTTGTAGGCTGCTGACCTGAATGTGCCTTTCCATGTTTGTGCCTACAGGCCAACCTCATCAATGAGCTGTTGGTGGTATTTGTGTGTGCAACCACTGGCCAGGGTGACCCACCGGACAACATGAAGGTAGGACGTGCTCCTGTCCATGTTGCTTTTATATTCCTGGTCCAGTGACTGGATTTCTTTCTTGAAACAGCTTCAGTGATGGTTGGTTTTGGAGCGGGGAGCTTTGGAGCAGCACGAGTCACATCTCGTGTTACTGATGGGACATGGGCAGGGAGCTGGTGAGGTTTCAGCAGCTTAACAGCTGAGAGGGGCCCCACCACCGCAAGGGCCACGGGTTTGTGGAGGCCTCACAGAGCATTGTCTTCCTGGCAGGTAGCAGTGGCGGCTGCTTTCGGGGGTCACCTCCGCAGAAGGCCATGCTCCCCTCTCTGTTGGGACTCAGGGGAGGGCAGGAGGGACCCGGTGGGTGGGCGAGCGGGGAGCTAGGGACAGGCAGGCAGGGAAGGCTTCCTTGGCAGCAGCGTGACTCCCCGGCTGTGTCCTTCGTAGATGTTCTGGCGGTTTCTGTTCCGGAAGAACCTGCCGCCCGGTTCCCTCTGCCAGCTGGACTATGCCGTGCTGGGCCTTGGCGACTCCTCCTATCCCAAGTAAGCAGCTCTGCAGCTCCTTGCCTGCCTGCGACAGCTGCTCCTCACAGCTCTGGCTGCAGGCGAGATCAGAGTGGCTGGAGAACGAAGGGGGTAAGGGAAGACACAGCCTGACTCTAGAGCAGCAGCTCAGATGAAACATAATTCCCACCAGCCTTAAAAATCCTTGCCCTACCAGCCCGTGTCCCTCCTAACCCCCAGGAACTGGGCTTCTGCCCGTTTCTCAAGCATAATTCCCACCAGCCTTAAAAATCCTTGCCCTACCAGCCCGTGTCCCTCCTAACCCCCAGGAACTGGGCTTCTGCCCGTTTCTCATCATCCCTCAAGCAGATGCTTTGCTGCAGTGTGTCAGACATCATTTTTCAGTCAGTTATTATAGCCATGCAGTTCTCTGTCTGAATTGCAGGAAAGCCTGTGCCACTGCAATTTCAGCGGACCAAGCCAACAGGAGACATGAAACACAGAGTTTTAGGTGGCAGCCAGCCCCGTTGGTCCCAGTTCTCTCCCAAAAGGTTGTTCCCATGTGCCTGGAAGAGCTGTAGTGGGAGGGATGGGAGTGTGCCTGAGCTCCATGGGGCAGTGAGGGGCCAGAGGGAAGGAAGTGTTTCTCTGCCCGGGGCACAAGCTGCCCTGAAGGGAAGCTTGACCTCCCCGAGTCCCTTCTGGGCAGCTGGGCACAGCCTGTGTGGCCCAGCAAGTGGCAGCCAGTCGCTTCTCCGAGCTGCCCCAGCATGGAGGCGTGGGCTGGGCAGGGCGCTGGGCCAGATCGTGTATGCTGGCTCTGGCCGGACCTGCCTCTGTGCTGCTCTGGCGTAGCCCTGGCAGCGTGTGCTGGCTCATGCAGCCAGCGCCTGCTGTCCTGCTGGAGGAGCCCTGCCCTCTGCAGCTGCGGTTATTCTCTGCTCAGGTTTAATTTTGTTGCGAAGAAGCTGCACAAACGGGTGCTACAGCTTGGGGGCAACCCTCTGCTGCCAGTGGCGTTGGGAGATGACCAGCATGACTTGGGGTAAGAGCCCAGTGGAGGGGTGGCAGGAGGGGGGAGCCCTGGGGTGCACTATAGTTTTGTCCTCGGGCTGACGGCAGGGCTGTGTATGCTTTCCCCAGCCTTGGGGACAGCAGTCTGCTGCTCCCACTCTGCGTCTGCTCCTGTGCCCCAGACGTGGTCAGCAGCCTCCTGCTGCTCTCTGCGAATGTCCTGGTCTCTGCTCAGAACTCTCCTGTGCCGGGACCTGGGTCACTTGCTTCTCCAGGGTGTCCCACATCCCCCAGCATGTGGCAAGGTCTCCTGGCTCTGCCCCAGTCCTGTTCAGACCAGGGGATGGCTGTATCACACAGCCGTGTACCTGCAGGCGTTGCAGCAGCCTGAGCTGTGCTGCTGTTCTCCTCGCACGGGGCAGAGGCTGTGTGTGGCTCAGGGAGTCGGTGACTGCCACTCGTTGTGCTCGGGGGGTTGGTGGTTCTGTTCAGACGTCAGTGGTTGGGCCCCAGCGAGCGAGTGAGTGCTTGGAGCGGCTGAGACATGTTTCCAGACCTGAAGCGGGAAGGGAATGGCATGGAACGACTGTGCAGTGAAAGGGGAGCAGAGGTGGTTGCCCAGGGGCGGCCCAGCGTTGTCCGGGTGCAGGGGTAGCACCACTTGAGCCTGGAGGGATGATGCTGCACTGCTGCATCCCGAATTTCTGGCTTGCAGGCCCGATGCAGTGGTCGATCCATGGCTCCTGGCCTTATGGGACAAGATCCTCGCCTTGTATCCTCTCCCTCCTGGCCTTGAGATCATCAGTCCAGATGTACGGTGAGTGCAGAGGGTAAGCAGGGACTGCTGGAGCTGGCTGGTGTGAAATGCCATGCTTCCTTGGCTGTTCTGCGGGTGGAGATGTGCCCTGCTTTGACCAGGAAGCCTCCCCACACAGCTTCTGGTGTCCCAAGTATCCCTTGGGCTTTGGCCACGGGTGGCCCATCTCCCTCTGGATGGGGTGTCCCCTTGTGCCCTGGGGGTGTGTGTCAGCTGCCCCGGCAGGGTTCTGTCCATCTTGCTGTCCTGATGTGCCTCTGCCCTTGGCAGACTAGCTGAGCAGGCGTGCCCAGCCAGCCTCCCTCTGCCTGCTCTGGAGCCTTTGGGATCTCCTTCTCCTGGCAGTCTGCATTGCGTTCCCTTACCGCAGGCCAGCTCCAGGCGACAGGGACGATGGGTGGTGGATACGGTGGGAGACTTCAGGCCTCTCCCTGCCTCCAACCTCTAGCACTAGCAGAGGAGCTGTGGCATGGAGGTAACCACACTGCATTGCTCTCTTCCCCACAGTCTGCCCCCAAAATACACCCTACACTACCTGACTGAAGACTCCCCGCACCCCGATGGTGGCCTGCTCCAGCCAACAGCACCCAGGGCTGTTCCCTCCGAGCTGCATCCCTTCGCTGCCCGGGTGGTGTCCAATCAGCGGGTCACGGCAGAATCCCATTTCCAGGATGTCCGGCTCATTGAGTTCGACGTCACGGGCTCAGGGATGACGTGAGCATTCTCCTGACTCCCCCAAGCTTTGCTGTGCAGGATCGGGTGTCCTGTAGCCTGCCTTCCCCTTCCACTCCCCTTCTTCAGTAATATCTGAGGCTGCAGCCTCGTGGATATGGTCCCTGCTGCGCTGTCCCCCTCCATGACAATGTCAGGGGTGTAGGGCAGTGTGCGTCCTGCCCGTGGACCAGCTCTCTTTGCCTTCTCAGGTTAGGGCGCTGTCGTGGTTTAACCCCAGCCGGCAACTAAGCACCACCCAGCCGCTCGCTCACTCGCCCCCAGGGTGGGACAGGGGAGAGAATCGGAAGGGTAAAAGTGAGAGAACTCGTGGGTTGAGATAAAGACAGTTTAATAGGTAAAGCAAAAGCCGTGCATGCAAGCAAAGCAAAACAAGGAATTCCTTCACTGCTTCCCATGGGCAGGCAGGTGTTCAGCCATGCCCAAGAAAGCAGGGCTCCATCACGCGTAACGGTTACTGGGGAAGACAAGCGCCATCACTCCGAACGTCCCCCCCTTCCTTCTTCTTCCCCCAGCCTTATATGCTGAGCATGACATCATATGGTATGGAATACCCCATTGGCCAGCTGGGCTGGCTGTCCCGGCTCTGCTCCCTCCCAGCCTCTTGTGCACCTTACAGAGCATGTGAAGCTGAAAAGTCCTTGAGAAGTAGACTGCCTAGCAACAACTAAAAACATCAGTGTGTTATCAACATTCTTCTTATACTAAATCCAAAACATAGCACTATACCAACTACTAGAAGGAAAATTAATTCTATCCCAGCCAAAACCAGGACAGGCCCATAACGTTAGTGACACTGGAAATTTGGCTGGGTTGTGGCCTCTCCCCTGGTGCGGGTGCTGGTCGGGCTGGCGGTGCTGTGCCCACGGGCCTGCCCCGTGGCTGCCCTCGGCAGGTCCCGCTGCATCCGCAGGTTCAGCGCGGGAGACGTAGTGATGATCCAGCCCCAGAACTGCCCTGAAGACGTGCAGCAGTTCTGCCAGCTCCTGCGCCTGGATCCAGACAGACGCTTTGTGCTGAAGCCCACAGAGCCCGGTAGGTCCCGCCCGCTGCTCCTTTCCCTCCCTGCTGGGACAGGGCAACCTCCGGAGCTCTGACCCAGCCTGGAGCCCTGCTTTTCCTTTGCTTTAGACCCAATTAATAGGGAGCTGGGAGTGGCTGATGGATACAGGACTTCTGGCTGTCTCGCAGCGTGGGGGCTCTCCTTCCCTCCCAGCGCTCTGTGCGTGCGGATCCCACGTTAGGGCCACTGTGACTCGTGGGAGGGACCAGCAGTGTCCCGGCTGCACCCATGCCTTGCGTCTTTGCAGCCCCCAGCCCAGAGCATGGAGGATCCTGCAGCCTCCCCAGCCCCAGACCCCAGTCGCGTTGCTCACGCTGCTGCCCCATCCTGGGAAGCGCCAGAGCAGTGGGGCAGCAGGCAGGYGGTGCTCGGGTGTCCTGCCCCGGTGCTGGCCCTGAGCTCTCCCCGCTGTCTTGCCGTGCAGGCACATCCCTTCCTGCCCTGTTGCCGCAGCCCTGCACCATCCGGCACCTGGTCACCCACTACCTGGACATCTCCTGCGTGCCACGGCGCTCCTTCTTTGAGCTCTTGTCCTACTTCTCTACGAATGAGCTGGAGCGGGAGAAGCTGCAGGAGTTCAGCTCTGCACAGGGCCAGGAAGAGCTGTACAGCTACTGCAACCGGCCCCGCAGGACCACTCTCGAGGTAGGGCTGGGGGAGCATGGCAAACCTGCTCCGTGAGGGCTGTGCCGTGGCATAAAGCACCCAGGCAGGTGATCAGCCATAACTCCTTGGCTGGGGAGTTTAATCTACCTCACCCACTTTCTGAACTGTCCTTGGATTTCCACTGGTGGTTACGAGCTGCTCCAAATCCTTGTGGGCTCTGGGGTGGGCTCTGTGCTGCAGCCTGGGGGGGAGGGGAGGGCAGTGGGACAGGGCGGTTGGTGCTCAGAGGTACCTGGCGTGGTGCCTTTGGTCGAGGGCAGCGTGGCACAGCAGTGTGGGACAGCCTTTGACACCCCGAGAAGCAGGCAGGCTGCCTTCTGGGGTGTACCAGGTCTCACCCCGCCTTGGCTTTGCAGGCCCTCTGGGATTTCCCTCACACCACATGTGCCATTCCACCGGAATACCTGCTGGACCTCATCCCTCGCATCAGACCCCGCGCCTTCTCCATCGCCTCCTCCATGCTGGTAAGAGCTCGGCCCTTTTCGGCCTTGTGTCAGGCTCTGAGCTGACGGTCTGGCAGGGCCAGGGCTGACCGTTGGTGCCATGCATGCTGTGGACATTCAGGCTGTATTCCCGGACCCTCTGAGCACCCACATCCCACCCGAACCCCTGCTCCACTGTGAGCCTGCGTCAGCCCTACATGCTGGATGTAAACCCAGGGCTGTGCCCACCTCTGGATTAGGGTGCTTGCCCTCCTGCAGCCCTGCAGGTGCCGGGGCTGGCCCAGTGCACTGCAGAGGTCTGGGGTCCTTGTCACTTGGAGCAGTGGGAGGTGGTGGCACGGAGGCTGGGAGCTTTCCCGGGTGGTGTGGCCATGGGAAAGGGGAGTGCTGCTTCCTGCTGCTGCCGGGAGGTGGCAGCGGGACCTGGCCCGGGTGGCTTGGCAGATGTCAGCCCAACCACGGGTGGCATTTGCCCTCCGTGGGTACCTCTTGGGTTGGACAGTCTCTGTCGCCATTGCCAGCTGTGCACAGAGTGTTCCTGCAGCAGTGCTTCTCTGGAAAAACCCCCTTCCCCAGTGGAAAGGTTTTGGGCAAGGGTGTGCTCCATTGTGTCTCTGAGCGGCCGTTTCAGGCTAGGACGAGTGTGGCAGATGCCCTGGCAGGAGCTGGGCACARGCTCTGTTGCTGGAGGAGGCACTGGGCTCTTCCTGCAGAGCCGTGCTGGGTGTCTTCTCATTTCTCATAGCTCCTGTCTGGACACAGGCTCACCCTGACCGGATCCAAATCCTCGTGGCAGTCGTGCAGTACAAGACGCGGCTCAGCAAACCCCGCCGTGGTCTCTGCTCTACCTGGTTGGCTTCTCTCAACCCAGAGCAAGGTAACATTGCTTGGATTCTGTGAGGACCCTGTGTGCTTGCCACAGCACACAGTGCTGATCCCACGGGACTGTGGTGGAGCTGTGTGTGTGCTGGCCACGTGCTAGAACTGCCTGGACCCTTGGTGGAGGACCACCACCACGGGGAGCTGGAGCACACTGGCTTGGCCGGACAGGCTGAACTCACAGTAGCTGTCCTTCCTCACTGCTCCCATCCTCTTCAGAGCATAGCATGCTCCTCCAACTTGCCCTGAGGAGCCTGAGCTCCTGGTTTTCTCCCAGCTGCTCAACCCTCTTGCTCCCAGCACCAGTGTGCCCTGCTGTCCCCCAGTGGGCTGTGGGCTGCTCCTGGCATCCTGGAGCTGGTAGTGCTCTGACAGCAGTCAGCCCCATAGCACCAGCTCTGGGAAGAATGGTCCTTCCTTTGAGCACATCCATCCTGTCCTGTGAAGTCTGTGTGTGCTGCTCATCTGCTCTAACCAGAAAACCCCTCCAGCTGGGTCCCCAAACAAATGTGGCAAGCTCATGGGATTTCCCTGCTGCAGGATTGCTCTGTATGTCTCCAGGGCAAGATAGGGTCTTCTCTGAGTACCTGGATGGGATCTTCATCCCTTCTCTGGCTCCCACAGGAGGCAAATTTGGCCCTCCCTTACTCATCATAGAATCATAGAATCATAGAATCATTAAGGTTGGAAAAGACCTTTAAGATCATCGAGTCCAACCATCAACCCAGTACCCATGCCCACTAAACCAWGTCCYGAAGCACCTCATCCACACGTTTTTTGAACACCTCCAGGGATGGTGACTCCACCACTTCCCTGGGCAGCCTGTTCCAATGCCTGACTACCCTTTCAGTG
>JASVER010000051.1:6736315-6824482 GCA_030449065.1 Oceanodroma leucorhoa
GGGCCCATGCTGCCATGCCCCACGGGCAGCGGTGTGGGGAGCGCTGGCCACAGAGGTGGCTCCATTTTGGCTGGGCGAGGGGAAGAGGCGGCCGTGGGCCCAGCTCCTCCCCGGCTCCCGCGGGAGCTGATTGGCGCGGGCATGGCTGCCGGCCCCGGGCTGCCTGCATTTGAGCCGCTTCCAGAAGCTGACAAACCAGACTGGTTAGAGCCAGGCTCGGCCCCAGCCCTGCCGGGCCCACAGCCGGCAGCAGCTGCCTGCCCGGGTGCCTGCCACGCCTGCACCCCTTGCTGGCGCAGCAGGCAGCACCCAGCTCGTTGCCCTCTGCTCCGGACCGTGGCGGGTCAGTACTGCGTCGGCACTGGGGAGGAGGAAGAGGAGGAGGAGGAGGAAGTGGCTGCTGGATGCTCACAGCGATGCCCCTCTTGGGGTGGCCTATTGGTGAGGGTGATGGGGATGCACCTCGCTTTGGGGGCTCCTGACCCGTCGGCCTGGGAGGGGGCCCCAAACCGTGCCAGAGAGATGTTGGGACTCCGTGCGGACGCCGCTGCCTTTAAACCCTTCCAGCAGCCGTGCTGAAGGCCACCTCCTGCCCTGGAGCAGCACCCACGTCCCGCACCCAGCCCCGAGGGGATTCAGGGGGCGGTGGGTGAGGGGGACGGCTGCGGACAAGCTGCCCCCATGGAGGCGGCAGCAGGCGGGGAGGCAGAGCCTGGCCCCCAGCTGGTGCAGGCAGCCGGTGGGGAGGGCTGTGCCGGGCAGCGGGGTGAGAGTGAGACTGTGGGGTCGGGGGGCCCCGGGGAGCCGCCCCAGCTCTGCGGAGAGGCACCGGCTGCTGCCTGGGGACGCTGGAACCCGCCTCCGGCGGAGGACGCAACCGAACCGCTCCTGCCCAGGCATGACGAGCCTCCTGCCCCCAGTGCCGCCCTGCCTGCGGGGCAGGACCCTCCCGCTGCCGCCGCCACCAGCCTCATCCTGCCCCATGGGGAGAGCCCAGCGCTGCGAGGGGGGTCACCCAGCCTGGAAAGCGCCTCCAGCTCCATCCTGAGCCTCTCCGGCGAGGAAGAGGAGACGTCGAGCAGCGAGGCGGCGGCAGAGCCGTGCCACGTGCCGACGGGCAGCGAGGACGAGTGCCCCATCTGCACGGAGCCCTACGATGACCAGCGGCACAAACCGGCCCTGCTCAACTGCAACCACGGGCTGTGCCGCGCCTGCCTGCGCGCCATCATGGACACAGGCGCCGGCGCCGAGTTCGGTCGCGTGCGCTGCCCCATCTGCCGCCAGAAGACACCCATGCTGGAGTGGGAGATCTGCAAGCTGCAAGAGGAGCTGCTCCTGCTGCACGCCCAGCCCGGCTCCCCCGGCGCCCTGGCCACACCCCGGCCCCCCGCCCTGCCGCCCCGGCGCCCAGGCCTTGCCGGCGCCCTCGAGCATCGCTTCCAGGTGCGCTTCCACACCAGCCGCATGTTCGGGTGCCTGCCCTGTGTCCGCTACCCGCCCTGCCTCATCCGCGGGCTGGGGCGGCTGGAGCGCCGCTGCCGCTGCTGCTACCTCCTGGTGCTGGCGCTGCTGCTGGCGGCCGAGATGCTCAGCCTGCTCCTCATCTTCCTCCCCATCGTCCTGATGGTGCTGCTCTTCCTCATCCTCGATAAATAGCTCTGGGATTGTGCCTCCAGGCTGGGCCATGCATAGGGAGAGGAGCCCTGCTCCCGCTCTGCCCCTGGGGCTGGTCCTGGGTGGGGATGCCAGCCTGGGAGCAAGCCTGTGAACCCAGGTGCTCAGGATGCTCCAGTGCTGCCGGTGAGCCCGGAACGGGTGAGGCAGTGGAGGAGCTGGAGCGGGCAGCCGAGGGAGGCGACCCCGGAGCTGGGCATCGCCTGCATCCCACCGGGCACCGGGAGACACATCACTGCAGCAGTGAAGGGGTGGATGGAGCGGGAGCCCTTCCTGCACCGGAGGCACGTCCCTGGCACGGGGCTGGGAACCGGAGGGGCTCTGCGGGCAGAGCAGGGCTGTGCCACGGGCTGCGCTGCCTGCGCCTGGGACAGATGGACTGGGGTTCCCCAGCGTGGACTGGAAATACAACTTGCATTTGTACCACGGCCGTGTCCACCACGTGTCAGTGCTTGGTCCGGGCTGAGCATGTCCCTTCAGGGTCCAGTGGTGACAAAAGGAGGGGATGGGGACAGCCAATGGTCCCCAGCCACCCTGGGAGAGGGTGGCTGCCCCCACTGCAGCACCTTCCAGCCCCGGCCAAGTGGTGCCAGCCCGTGCTCGTGCCCTGCCCTGTGTGGAGATAAGAGAGCAAACATGGCTCTGTCCCCACGGCGTGCCACTGGCAGCACCGAGCAGGACCGGCCGGTGGGGCCCCGAGTGCCTGAGGACAGGCAGGTTTGGCCCCAGCTGGGCACCGCAGGCAGAGGAGCCCAGGGCGAGCACAGCACTGGGGCTGTGTCCGCGTGGGAGCTGCCCATGGCTGCAATGGGCAGGAATAGCTCAGCGCTGAGCAGGATGTGGGCTCTGCTTCTTACTTGGCAGCCAGCCCCAAGGTGCGATGCCCCACTCCCTGGGACCCCCCTGGGGCGATGCCTGGGCCACGGCACAGCTCCTCTCCACCCTTGCTCCCCACCACACTGCAGGGCATGGGGCTGGCAGCTGCTTGTTGGGGACACCCATACCCCGAGGGGATGGGGATGGCTCCAGGCTTTCAGCCACCTTTGGGCAGGTGGTGGGTGGCAGGGAGGTGTCAGACCCCCATGACCCCCCCAAGATCCCATCGGGGGGGGTCAGTCTCCTGCAGTGTTGGCACCCATCTTAGCAGCCTGGAATGTGCTGCTCCTTATGTATCCCTGCCAGCCTCCTCTCGGCACCCTGCCAAAGCTCTACTCAGACCCCATGCCAGATCGCCCCCCTGTCCTGTCCCCACGCTGCCCGTCCCCACCGAGGGGCTGGCTGACACCACCGTGCCCTGTCTTCCTGCCCGGCCACGCCGGGGTTGTGCAACCAGCTGTGTGTCCCGGCTTCGCCCTTCTCCCCCGGAAACACGCCGTGGGCACCTCCCCAGGGCTGCGGCTCTGGGGCACCGTGGGGTACCACCACCCACCCACCCCTTCCTCCTGCAAAGGGAGCTAGGCTGGGGCGAGTGAGCGAATGCCCCGCTGTCTGCGCAGCCCTGCGGGAAACCCATGCCCTCGTGCCCACGGGGCAGAGGTTTGGGCCATGGGCTTTGCCGGGGCACTCGGGCTACTCGCAGCATCGGCGCTGCCGTGCTTTGCTCCGGCAAAGCACCAAGGCGCAGGAGGCAGCGGCAGGAGCGGGGCACCCCGAAACAGGTCAGGCCAGGAGGCAGAGGCAGGCGGGTCCCCCCCGGCCCCCCTTGCACTGAGGAATATTTATTTATACCAAGTGGAGCAGCTCCATCAGGAGAAGCGCCAGCTTGGCCCTGGCCAAGGGCATTTTCAGCTAGATGGGGCCTGCGGGGAGGGGGGGGCTCAGACACCCAGGGGGGCTCTGCCACTGCATGGGATGCCTGGCACGTGTCCCTGCTCTACATTATATGGAGGGGGACCGTCTTTTGGGCAAATCAGGCCAGAGCTGTCCCCACGGGGACACAATGGAGTATGATGTACCCTCCAGCACCTCCGCGCTCCCCTCTCCTGCTGCCAGCTGGAGAGTGCTAAAAGCACTGGGTGCTAAAAGCATTAGAAGGGCACCTAAATCCCCCCAGGAATGGGGTCCCTGGGGGGGCTGCCATGCAGGACTGGCCCCSTGGGCAATGCAGAGCCCGGCGGTGTTGCCCGTGGTGCCCTGGCGCACGGGCAGGGCTGGCCCGCGAGAGCCTGGCTGCAATGTCCGCTCGCAAGGACTCGGTTATATTTAGCGCGCCGAGATAGCGGCGAGCGGCACGGGGGGTGCGCCGCAGCACGGTGAGCCGGGGCCGGAGGTGGCGTGCCGAGAGCCGCCGGAGGCTGCGGCAGGGCTCCGGCTGCGGGGCGCCATCCCCCAGCACAGCCCCCCCAAAGCCACGCACAGGCACCCTCCGATCCCTTTGCACCCCAGGTAGACACCACAGCCTCCCCCAGCACCCACATGCACCCTGCCTCCCCGTGCACACCCCGTTGCAATCCCTCAGCACCTTCCTACAGGCCCCGCAACCCCTCTGTGCACCCCAGTCTCACCATGCACACCCCCATACAGCCCTCCCCCCTTCTCACCTGTCCCCGGCTCTCCTTTGCTGTCCCCCATTGCCCAATTGTGGCCCCCCAACGTCTCTTCCCCCCCCATGAACTCCAAGCACAGCCCCCCAAATCCACCCCATCTCCCCCCACCCCATCCCCCCGCAGCCCTCTCTGTCCCCTCCCACAAGCCCCTGACACCCCATTGCACCCCAAATGCTTCATCGCATCTCCCAGCTGGTGGCACTGGGAGGGTGACGCGGTCTCCCCAGACCAGTGACGTGGCTGTCCCCATCCCCGTGGGGACCTGCCCACTCGGGGCTCTGCAGGGCCGTATCTCTCTCCTGGCATCTCCTGTGTGTCCCCCCTCCCAGGTCCCAGGTGGCAGTGAGGACATGGGCAGCACAGCCAGCCTCGGGCATGCACCGCGTGCCCAGTCGCACCCACCCAGGCAGACAGGGGTTGAGGTGTCGGGGCATCAGGGGATYGGGGTGTCGGGGGCCCCATCCAGCTCTGGTCAAAGGCATCCCCCCGGCTTTTGCACCACAACCAGCAGCAGCATCTCCTCTTCCCTGCTCAGCCCCCATGTTGGGGACATGCCAGCGCTGTCCCTGTCCTGCACCCATGAGAGCGAGGCCAGAGGGACAGCAGCCAGGGAGGATGGCATGAAAGTGGTGAGGCACCCGGAGCAACTCCCGCACCAAAATCCAGCCTTGAACGTGGAGCCAGGGAGTGAGCAGGAGCTGGTGCCTGTGCCTGCGGGCAGCCCTCATCTGGATTTAATCCCAAGAAAGCTCCCAAGCGCAGCAGTCCCTCCCTGTCCATGGGGCCAGCACTGCCCTGGGGACCTGTCACAGCCTCTCAGGTTCTGTGCCACAACCTGTTATCTTCTCATCGCAGGGTTGCACCTCGTTGTGGAAGCTGGGCGCTGGCAGAAGCCGTTGCAAGTAGCTTCCTCTCCGCTGAAACGGCCGTTTGGGGTGTGTGACCGCCTTGGGTTGAGGTTTCGAGGCTGCATGTCCCCAAGGAGACGCTTGGCCACCTCCTTCCCAGCCTGGCRTGGTGCTACCACATAGCCCAGCACAGCCTTCAGCCCCTACACTGGGGCCAGATCCTCCTCCCTCGCTGCGCCAACGGGGAACTGGTCCTGTTGTGCAACCTCCCAGCAGGGTGGTGGGGCAGGATGGGGACCGGTGGGGCCACACGCATGGGGACTGGCCTCAGCGCTGCTCGGGGTTGCCCACTCATCACCAGCAGGAACGCAGAGCTGCCCCCGGCCCGGCGTGACCCCCGTCACTGACCAGCCGGGCTGCAGGAGCTGGTTTTGGGGAGAACGGCTCGGAAACATCTCCTGAACCCGTGCCAAAGGCTGACCCCAAACCAGCAGAGAGCTGCCCGTTCCTGGCCCTTCCTACACCTAAAACAAGGGCCTTTGGGGAGGGGTCATCCCCGGGAGCCATTTAATCCCCCCAAGTCCCTCTATCCCATCGCGGGCCAGTCTAGACACTGGGAGAGCCCAGAGTTTCATCCCAGCCTGGGACAGACATTACATCAAGGCAGAGATTTTACAACCAGCTCATCTGGGATCGTCTACGAGCATCTTTGCTCACATGTGGCCAAACCTGCTCCCACAGCAACATCCTGGCCGTGTTTAAGCAGCCGGTGGGACTTGGAGTGCTTTGAAAACCCAGCTTGGAGGCACGAAGCTTGGCATGGCCACAGCAGCCATGGGAGCSTTTCAGGGCTTGGGATGCCAGAGAGATTTTGAAAGACTTTTAATTCACCTGCAACCACGATGCGAGGGCTGGCACCACCCTGCCGTCCCTGACCCAGGCCCCTCTTCCAGCGAGCGCTCGTTCAAGGTTAATAGGGCTGGAGAAATGGGCTGTCGCCCAACACTTACTTCTGAAAGGCCCCATTTCTTCCTTAATTGCAACTCAAAATCAAATTAGCAGTTTTAAATTTACTCTGTGCCCAAGAGGTACCACGAGGGTGGGGAGGACATGCTGAACCCTTTGTCCTTATGTAATAAAAAGGGCAAATTCCTGCTTTGAGGGTGGAACTGCTGCCACCTCTGCCCTGTCTGGCCCATTGCTTCAATGTCTTTGGGGCCCCGCAGGTGGAGATGCTCATCCTGGATTCAGGATGAGCCTTGGAGGTGATGGAGATGCTCATCCTGAGTTTGGGGCTGCCCCAGCTTCCCCAAGCAGCCACATCATCGGGCTCACTGGGGGGATACTGTGACCACCGGGAGCCCCCGGCACTGCTCTGAGGGCTGCATGTGCCCCCCCCCGCACCTCCCCCAAAGGGTGGTGGGGATGTGGGTACAGAGCCGGGGAGCCAGGTCATGGCTGCAGCGCGCTTGGGGCCGGGGATGGCACCGGCTGCATTATTGATGCTGTAATTCAGCACCCATGGACTGGGATGTGGTTTCATTTTCTGGGCATAGAAACCCCTCGGGGAGGGGGGGGGGATGGAACCGGCAGCCAAGTACAAGGGGTCTGCACCCCCCCGGGGGTGGGAGCTGCCCCGGGGGCTYGGCCGTGAGCCGGGGAAGTGCCGGTGCTTTGGAAGCAGCTGCTCTACAGTGGCCCATAGCAGAGGGCAGAGACAGCCGCTGCTCCCAGCAAAAGGAAATTTGGGGGCCAGCACCGGGCCAGTGGGGCTGTGCGTGCACAGCCAGCCTCAGTGTGCGCACACACGCGCACCCTCTGCCCTGCACCAGCCTGCGTGCACAGCTCACACCCCGGGGAACCGTGCTGCCCCGGGAGCATCCTCCCAGCTGCTTCTGCTGCAAATTTCTGCTTCTCCCCGCTGGAGAGTTGCCATCACGGTGACCCTGGGGTCCATTCRGAGCAGGCAGTGGGTGCTCCCCACCGACGCCATTTGCTGGCGCTGCCGGGTGCATGCTGGGCCCCAGGGCAGTCCCCGGGGATGGTGCACAGAGGCCGGGAGCGTGGCAGGGCCCGTGGGTGCGTCTGCCTCACCGGGGAGTGGTGGGGGGAGCCCGGTGCTGCCCGTGTCCCTGCCCAGCTCCCTTCGTCAGCGGGTGCCACCTGGGCCAGGCTGGCAAATCCTCCCCCCAGTATACCACATCACTTGGGGAGTAATGGGACATCCAACGGGTATTTAAGAGCCCTTGGTGTGGCTGGGGACCGCTTGCCAAGGTGGGCAGGGTACCCCAGGGTGCCCAGCCACGTGCGGTGGGACCAGGGACTGGGCGGGGGGGGACACAACCGCATCAGAGCCGAGAGCCRGGTCGGAGGAGAAGGTGTCAGTCCAGGGCAAAGCCCTTCCTCTGGATATCTCCCCCCAGCTTGCCCCGCGGACCGAGCGGGGCCAGGGCGCAGCATCCCCGCTGGCGTGCAGCCCCACTCCTGCCCGCAGTGACGCGCCCCACCAAGACTCCTGCTCACCGTTCGTTCCAATATAATCTTTATTGGGGAGACTGATGGGGGTTAGAACAAGGCCGGGTATAAAACATGATCATCGTCACAACCAGCAGCGGGAGGCATTGGCAGAGCAACACAGAAACAGTATCGGCCCCCGTTCTCTGCCGGCAGCAGGGGCGTACCCGGGGCCGCGCCGGCAGCATCACCTGCTGCCTTGGGGCTGGCGGGGGGACGGTTCGGCCCCTCTCCCTGGATGGATGCTGGGCTTTGGCCAGCGCTGGGGGCTGCTCTTTCCTCCAGGGTGCGGGGCTTTGCGGGGCCCCTCTGGCTCGCCCAGCCCCGGAGCCCTGGGACAGGGCAGAGTGTGCCCCTGGTGCTGTGGCCATGCCGGGTTGTGGTGCTCAGCCCTGCGGGAGCACCCGCAAATTATGGCTTTTTCTTTATTTTTTTAGGTTTATTTTTTTGCTTTTTTGGCAGCAAACTTACCCCTCCAGGTGCCCTGGAGAAAGCAAGACTGTGCACAGGGGGCTGCTGCCCTGCCAGCCCCTCCGCACAGGGGTCAGAGCAGAGGTGCTGCTCTAGGGAAGGGACTGTGGACAGGAGCCAGACCTCTGCTCCCCTGCCCAGCCAAATCCCCTCACTGGAGCCGGCAATTTGGAGTACCGGACCCCGCGCCGCCGCCCTGAGCCCTCCCACGGGGCATCGGTGCGGGGCCCCAGGCAGAGCGGCAGAGAACGGGCACAGCTCAATGCCTTTGTGAACACGTAGCGGCCTGGGACGGGGCAGCTGGGGATGGATGGGGGAAAAACAAGAATCCTCCAAAACGAGGATAAAGTGGAGCTTTCCTCAAGGGCCTGCGGAGGAAATGGGCCGCACGTCTGCTCGCAATCGAGGGGCCAGTGCGGCGGCTTGGCTTGGCTACGACTCAGGCGCATGGCGGCTTGGCCGCTGAGATGAAAGCTTTGGCAAATAACTTACAGAGAAGGGGGGGGGAAGAGGGGGACCTGTCCTCACCTCCTGTGCCGGGCGGGTGACCCAGCGTGGCACCGCGCACCTCCAGGGCTCCTTGTGCCGCCGCTGGCGGCCGTGGGGCGATGGGGAGGGTGTCGCTCCGGTCGGGACCCAGAGTCCACTCTTGGGAGCCGCAGGGAGAGAGGAGGGAGAAGGCGCCCAGGGAAGGAGCACAGAGAGATGCTTGATGCACAGCGGGGGCCCCCGCCGCAGGACCCGGGGGAGCCGGAGCCCCTGGATGCGCTGGTGGGCACGCTCCCCATCCCAGCGTCCCTCTCCCCGGGCACCACTGGGGTGTAGGGGGCTGCTGCCAGGTCCCAGCGTCCCCATAGCCCCCCACCAGTGCTGGCGAGGATGCTGGTCCCACGTCCTTGGCCACGGCAAGCATCAGAGCATCCCCAGGCTGTGCCACCATCAAAGAAGGATCTGGGGACCGGCCGCGGCGCTGTGTCGTCCTCTCCCACCCACCGGCCGCCCCGCTGCCAGGAGGTGCGGGCAGGGGCGCGGGGCTCACATGATGGTGCAGGAAGACAGCGGGTTTCGGATGTGGCAGGTGCAGGCAGCCCCGCAGTACTGGCGAAAGGTCTGGTAGCAGCTGCGGTCGGTGTCGCTGCTCCACTGGACGGGGTTGGCGGCCAGGGCCTCGGCCGGCAGTCTGTTGAGGATACTGGTGTTGACGGCCAGCGCCGCCAGCCCGTAGTCGGTGAAGAGGACGGTCTCCCGCTTGCAGGTGGGGCAGGAGATGAACTTGTACTTGGGGCAGGACTCGTAGAGGATCTGCAGGCACTCCTCGCACACCGAGTGCAGGCAGGAGAGGATGCGGGGCCGCTTGTTGGTGAAGTTGTACATGTGGCCACAGGTGGGGCACTCGAGGGGCTCGCAGGGCGTCGAGGGGTGCAGCACGTACTGGTTGACGATCACCTCGTCCGACGGCGGCTGCCGGTGGTAGCAGACCTCCGAGCTGCCCTTCCGCTGGCTCTGGTACCCGCGCTCTCGCCGTGGCAGGGGGGGAGTCCGGGGCAGCGGCAAGGGGCTGGGGGTGGCATCCAAGGCGGGGATGTCCCCGCACGCCTGGTTGACGATGATCTCGGACTCGGAGGGCCACGCGCGCTTGGCCACGAGGGGTGGCTCGCGGCGCGGGGCCGGCGCGTAGCGCGGCTGCGAGGCCTGCAGCTCTGAAAACTTCTCCGGGTGGATGATTTTCATTGCCTCCATTTTAATGATGACCTGTTGCCCTTTCAGACACGACATGAGTATCGTTTTCACATTACTGTCCACTGCTCTGGGGTCTCCAAGGGACGCCTGCATGAGGCTAAAACATGCCGGCAGCCTGCTGAGCTTTCAATCTTGGTCTGGCCGCAGAGCAGGAGCACGGGGAGCAGCTGCTGGCACGGGAGAGCATCCTGGGGAGACAGGGCAGCGCCAGCGGGCCCCGTGCCCCTCTTCTCCGGCCAGCCCCGAGGGTGCTGGGCGCGAGGCCGGGGTGGGCAGGGGAAGGCAGGGCTCACAGCAGCATCCTGCCTGCCTTGGAGGATGCTCTTGGGTGGGCGATCAAAGCGTCGGCTCCCCGCAGCGCCTCGCCAGGAAGTTAACGTGACATTGGCCGTCACTCGGCAGCCCCCCCCTTCGCCTTCACTGGCACTTCCCGCGCCGGATCAGCTGCAGTAGGGAACGGTAAACTGGGGACCGTGGCGCCGGGTGCTGCCCAGGGCAGGTGAGTCTGGGGGGGTCTTGGAGGAACTCGGGCAGCCCCCGCCTCACTCTGGCCCCCGCCTCCGCCCAGCCTTTATTCCTGTTTACTCGCCGTGGGATCCTCGTGGCACTGAAGAATGTGTTTGCAAATTCCTTTGCTCTGACTTCCCGGCTCTCCCACTTGCCGTCACCAGCAGCTCCCCTGGGGCAGGGGCTCAGGGAGCATCCCGTGCCGGAGGGCAGCTCACCTTGGCTGGTGCCGGGGCTGCCACGCGCCTTGTCCCCTCCGTCCCCAGCACCTCTGTCCCCAGCTCAGCTTCTTGCTTGCTGGAAATGAAAAGCGAGAGGGGGTTGGATCCAAAGCTCTTCAGGGATCTACCGGCTGCCAGCGCTCCCTCGGGATGCGTGCCTGCCTGCATCCCGGCAATTTGGCAACTGAGCCCTGCAGCTCCTGTCCATCCACTGGCGCGTTTGGGCCGGCGGAAGTGGGAGCAGGCAGGTATTTCCCCCTAGGCATCTCCTTGGCGGCTGAGCGTGAGGTCCTGGGTCCACCCTCTGCCCTGGGGTCCAGGAGGGCAGGTCCCCCTGCGCCCTGCTGGGATGCAGGGCCCCTCCCGGGGGGCTCCCCCACCGACCTGCCTCTACTCAGGCTTTTCTCTCACGTTTAGCCCCTCCTCTTCTCGGTGGATCTATTTTTACCTCCATCGCTTGCTCCTGATCTGTCCCTGCTGTTATCCCTCCCTCCAGCTTCCTCTCCCCCTTCCCAGCTCCCTGCCCTTGTCCCGGGGCTGCTGGAGAGGACAGGCCACATTTGGGGGCAGGAGATGGGGGGCAGGCGGCCAGCTTGTGGCCATTTTCTCCCTCAGCAGCCCCGGTGACAGCCTGTATCTCCTCCGAGAAGGGCGAAGGCGCTCTCCTCCATCACGCTGCAAATCCTGTTAGAGGGATGCCTGCTCCCGCTGAGCCCTGCCAGGCCTGACGGAGGGGGCCCGAGGGGGCCATCTGGTTGCAGCAGCAGCCCTTGGGATGGCAAGAGGCTGGGGAGGTTCAGCCCTGGATGCTCAAGAGCTCTGGGGGGCTGGATCCCTGCCCGACCCCAGTGGGGGTGTCCCTGGGGGCCATGCCCTGGTGACACTGGGGTCCTGCAAGCATCCTGCAACGCCTGCCCTAGGGAGGGAGGCCTCGCGTCCCGCATCCCCCATCACGGGCCCACATCCTGCACCCTGCATCCCACAAGCAGCATATATCCCCCCCGCATGCACAGCAGCAGCCCCGTGGGCTCTCTGCCCGCCGGTCTCGCGCAGACACTCACCCGCAGCACGCCAACGGGCACGGCGATCCGTGTGGCCGGGCAGCCGCCGCGCGCAGCCACCGCGTTTCCACGCTCACGCTGTCACACCCCTTCATGCACCGCCCTGGCGCAGCACCCCACCGTACCCCGCATCCCCGTCACTCCTGGGGCGACACAGCCCTCCCCAGCATCCCCCCAACGACACACAGCATCCACCCCCCGATGACCTCCCACCGCAAGCCCCAGCCCCACGCACCCCTGCCCCACGTCGCGCTGGCACGCTGGCAGCCCAGCGGTGCACACACATGTGCACACCCGCGCACACACACGTCCTCACGCCCGCGCCTGCGCGCCCGCAGGGTGATGCCCCCCGGGCAGCCCGGCCAAAAGGACGGTCGCTGCCAGTCGTTACCTGCATTGGCCCGCCGTGCCTCGGCCGGGGGGTCCCGGTGCGGCCGCGTCCCCAGTTTAGCCTCCAGACCCCCGCTCCGTCCCCGGTAAAGGTCTGGAGGCCCAAGCGGCTAAAGGTTATCTGAAAGGCAGAGGGATGCAGGCGCTGCCCGTGCGAAGTGCCGGCTCCCCGAGGATGCTGGTGGGTCTCCGCTGGCGGGTCTCCGCCGCCGCTCCCGGCCGGGCCGTGGCTCCCGGCTCCGCTTCCCACGGCCCCGCCGCTTCTCCAGCAGCTTCCCCCGCGGCGCGGGGAGGGTACCGGGCACAAAGGCAGGGCTGGCGGCGCCGGGCTCCCGCCGGCTCCTCTGGCTCCGGATGCTCGGCGGGGACCAGCTGCCGGGGGGAGGCGGCAGGTAGCGCCGCTGCCGCCGCCGGGGAGGCACCTTCCGCCCGCCCCGCGGCTCCGCGCTCCCTCCCCCGGCTCCTCCGCCGCCTCCTCCGGCCGCGGAGCCCCCGCTCCGCGCGGGGCTGATGCAACACTCCCCGGCCGACAGCGCAGGCTGGCTGGGGGCGGGGGTGAGGGGCTGCAGCTCGGGCACCCCGCTTTCCCCCTCCGGCAGGTGCCGGCAGGCAGGCAGGGCTCCGGCCCCGCTCTCCCGCGGGGCTCGGCGGGCGCGGGCGCTGCCTGCGCGCTCCCGCCCCGCTGCCGCCCGGCGCCCGCAGTGCCGCCGCAGTGGTGCAGCCGGCTCACATTTCTCTCGCTCAGCAGCGCCGGGGCCCGCCGGCCGCAGCGCCCGACGCCCCGCACACCCACCGGACCCTGCCCCGCCGCCGCCCCGCTGCGGCTCCGCTCCCTTCCTGCCCCGGCCCGCCGCGGCCCCGCTCCTTCGCCACCCCCCTACCCCCGGCCGGGTCCCCGCGAGGTGTTTCGGAGGGGCCTGCGGTGACTCAGCATCCGCCGCTGGAAATGGCTCCGCGGCGCGGGCTGGGGAGTGGGTGATGCTGCTCCGGGGGCAGTGATTTTGGGGCCGGCATCAGGGAGCGTGTGGCAGCAGGGAGGGGGGCCCCTGCCAGCAGTCCCCGCAGCTTTCGGGGCTGGGGAAAGGCCATAATACCAGTATTGCCCCCCCACACACTTTTTCCCACTGCCGAATCAGAGCCATACATCCCACCGTGTCCCAAGGGACCCCTGCCCCACCGCTGGGCCTGACCCCGACCCACAGCCACCCTTGTGGGAGGGAAGCAGAAGGGCTCCCTCCACACTGAGGTCAAACCCCGACAGAGCATTCCAATCCCCGCTGAGCTCTAGGGAGGGGGGAGCAGGGCACAAGGTCTCGCTGGTCCCTGGGGGATGTGGTGGGCTCAGCATGGCATGTGAGGGGTCACACTGCCACCGGGTACCAGCAATGCTGTCAGGTCCCTGGGGAGCACTGGGGAGCATTGTGCATTGCTGGGGTCTTGCTGTTTTTTACCTCTCCACTGGCACAGACAGACACGAGCCCATGGGCTGGGGACACCCCACATTGTGCCCTGGGAGGACAACTCCTGGTCTGTACTTCCCAGCTCCTGCCATGCCCTGGCAGATGTCGGAGGCTGGGCTGCCCTCTCCCCCTGCCATGGGTGCCTCCAGCCTGGGGACTCCAGAGGCAGGCAGCCAAAATGGGCAGCCAGCCCCATGTGGAGCCCCCCAACTCCCCAGCCACGCATGAACCCAGAGCTCACAGACATCCCCCCCCAGCAACAGTGACCCAGGCATGTGCACACCCGAACCCAAAACACTCCATCCCTTCATCTCACCGTGGCTGGGGCAGGGTGCCGGTGGGGACTCACTGGGCTCCTTTGGGTGCTGCTGGGGTTTCCCTGCTCATGTCACCCGCTGCCACCTTCGAGCTCTTTATACTCCCCAGTTGGCCCCAGGATTTTGCCTGGATTTTGATGTCCTCCTCCTGAAGGTTACCCCACCCAGACCCCCTTGCTGGCCCTCCAGCCTTGCTGCAGCAAAGACCCAACTGCTGCTCGCCCCCTACAACAAGGGGTCTGTGGGGGCCTGGGGCCGTGCTGTGACCGTGCAGCCACATCGTGCTCACACCCTCGCTGTCCCCTGGCCCCTCCATCAGTGGGGTGGACACAGAAGCTGGAGCGCACATATGTCACTGAACAGCTGGGCATTCCCACTGTCAGCCCGGAGGAAAGCTCAGCTCCATCAGGCCCTATGCATCCCATAGATGATCCGACCATCCACGCTCCAGGCAGTGATGCCAAAAATCTCACCCAGATGCCTGGCCTGGAGGAGATGACCAAACCCACCTGGTCCAGAGGGATTCCCTGGCACCCCAAGGGCACAGCCACACTCCATCCTCAGGCTGGATCGACCCTGGAGTGTGGCTTCCCCTGGGGACCATGCAACTTCACCCAACAGCTGCCTCCGCCTGGAAATCCGCACTCCCCTGTTGACAATGTTAGCGGTTGTATTTTTAATCGTCTAGTTTCTCCTTGGATAAGGGATTTTGTAACGACTTTGCCTCTAGCCCCTGTAAGTGTAATTCTTTGATCTGCTCACCTGCCGAAATCAGTGTGAGGCTGCTGCTGTCTGGCACCTTAATAGTGCTAAACAGGGATTCCCTTCATCTTCCCCATCCTCTCTGTGTCAGTTTTTCCTTACTTTCCTGCTAATGCTTCTGGATGCAGATAGCAAGAACTGATATACTATGCGTGAACTCATAGAGCAAAGGAAATTGCAGGAAGTGAGTGAGCACGAGCCATTTTCTGTTATTAATTCATACGGCATCCCCGTGCTGACCCAGCTACACGGTGTCATTACGCTGCTATTCCATGAGTTAAGCAACAGCTCTATTTAAAAATAATCATAAATGACATCAGGTATCTTTTCTGCTGAACAAGAGGATGTTTGTGCCAAGATGCTGGGGATCCTCGTGTTGCCCCAATGGCGCTGCTAGTCTCTGCTTCGTGTGCTCAATGGACGTGGCACCGGATCCTCCCCACCCCGCCACAGCAGCACTTCTCAGACTCTCTTCCACCTATTCAGGTACTTATGAAGTTTGCAGCCTGAGCCAAAGCCTGGCACTTCTTTTTCTCCTAGAGCTTGCGTTAGGCTTGATGGGGTCCTTGGTGGCAAGTGCCACTGATTAAGTCTTGTGCAAGAGAGGCTTTGGCTGCAAGTTTTCATCCGAGTGTGTGATTGCTCAATGAGACTTGCAGAAGTCTCCCAGGCTTGCTTTTGGAGGTGCAGAGTTTCCCTTTTCTCTGCTGAGTTGGTTCACCAAGGTCTCTGCTTTCCACCCCAAACCCCAAATAATCTCATCCTTCAAAGCCCAGACCCTTCATCTTCGGCCAGGCCCGGGTGGCCATGCTCTCGAGTGATGTCCCTACCAAATCCCAGCCCCTGTGGCCAACTCTAGCATTTGCCTTTGGGTCTGGCTATACTCTTACTCCTGAGTTTAACACCTAACTTTTTGTCATATATACATATATGCTGCATTATCTTTCATAAAAATCTGTCGTATTGTGTGTTATCATAAATGTACGTCTTTATGCTGCATGTGGATATTCTTAGCGTGCCTTCTGAGCTGTGGTGATGTGATATGGCATGCTCTTCTGGGTCTTACAAACAGCACTGATTTATTTTACCATTTTGTGAGACCTTGCCAGCAGGCCAAGCATGCCCCTGGGTTTGGAGGGAGCTCCTTAGCTCAAAAGCACCTGCCATTCCCTGTGTCCTGCTTCGAGCTCTACTGGGACAGACATGCAGGAGCAGCTTTGCCAGTGGGTTCGCTTCATGCCACCCGRATGAACAAAGTTTTACTTTTTGTAATCAAGTGGTTACTCGTTGTAATCAAGTTGGTGTTGGTCCTGCTGGGACCGCCCTGCGTGCAACCACAGCTTCTTTCTGCAAAACTCATTACTTTCCAGTGTCACAAATGGATCATTTCTAAACCTTTGCTCTATAGATGCATTGAGAGATGTAACACCACTGGCCAGTCTCTGCTGCAACTCCGCTGAGATCAACGGTGATACCAGAAGATAATTTGACCCTAAATTTCTTCCTCATCATCTGCATCAGCCATCATCAGCTCGGTCGTCCAGCTGCACACTCAGGATTTTATTGCCCTTCTGGATTTATAAAGCCTGCAGAGAAGGACCCGTTCTAACAGGATGGCTCCTTCCTCGCTTGGTGCTGACCCTGCGCTGTGTCTTTGCTTTCCACTCAACCCGAGTGAGCCCGCAGCTCCGCATGTGCCAAACCTTCCTGCCCTGCATCCCAGATCGCATCTACAGCGTGCACACCCGGCATTGCACTTTGCTGTCCCTGCTTCTGGCAGCAACACCTGGGGCACTTTTGCAATGTCTCACGCCACTTTTATTTACTGCTTGTTGCTCTCATTATAGAGTTTGTTTGACCGGGTCCTGCACACATCAACAGCTCTTTCCAAAATCCAGCCTGTTTCTTGCAATGATCTTGTTTGGCGCTGGTGAATCACTCATCACACAGATAATTCATCCACAAAAAAATGAGCTCATCTTCAGCTTTCCAGAGAGCAGCTTTATCGGCAGGTCTGTAGCAGGCCAGGCACCGGCACCAGCGCCTGCCCGGCTGCTCTGCAGTGCCGGAGGGACGACCCAGCCCGGCGTGGCTGGGAAAGATACGGATGCGGTACACATGCTCCACATTAAGTCTTTTCATCCTCCAAGTTCCATCGTGCCATGCTCCATCCCCTCGGGATTGTCTCTCCTTGCCGCAGTAGAGAATCAGGAGAAGGGACCCCAAGTGCCACGATCGCCACCCTCCCAGGCTGAGACCCTCCAGGCCTGGCTGAGGTGGCATCAGCCCCCACAACAGCCCAGCGCAGACACCAACAGAAGAGGAAAGCAGGACAGCTCTCACACCGCGTATCTGCCATGCAGCTCCACCAAAACTATTGCAGGAGCTGTCTTCAGCTCCTGGGATGTGCAGCTTGTCCAGGCAGAGCAAACGCCATTTTGAAGGAAGGATGCTATTAAAAAATCTTCCAAGAAACCAGCAGAATCACTTGTTGCGAGCTGGTTCCTTAAGGATGGAACCAGCTGCTGCAGAGCTGGTTGCTCTGGTTGCTGTTGGAAGCAGCAGAAGTGTGTGGGTTGGTGGTGGTCAGGACCTGACCATTGATGCTCTTGCAGTACAGACCTAACACATTGATGGGGGTTTGGATGTGGTTGCTTCTAGGCTTGCAGCCCTCTACAGAGACTCCACCATGAGAAAAATGGTGCTCAGAAGACCTGCAAAGTGGTCTAAACCCTGTGGCTCTTCCACGTGCTACGGCACACAAACCTTGAGATTACGGGAATTACAAGCTCCACGGCACGACAGACCTACACGCATGGTGGTCTGGCCAGCTTGAAGGTTATGGATATTCCTAAAGCCCCAACAGATCCCAAGGGGTATAATCATTATTTTTACTATTCATTCAGTTTAGTGATTAATACTGTGGCCACTTCTGGGAGCCCTTGGTGTGAAGTGGGTGCCCACCTTGCTGGTGCTGCACCGATGGCAGGAGGGCAGGGAGGAGGAGGAGGAGGAGGGATGCACGTGGGCTGGGGGGAGATCAAGGCAGCAGGGCCAGAGAAACCATCTCCTCTCTCCTCAGATGCGGTGACCTTCGTTCCCCTCCCCACCAGCTCCCTGCCTGCAGACCTGGGGTTGCTCAGCTGCCAGAAAAGAAGACTCAGGGAAAATTTATCGCTCTCCACAGTTATCTCATGGGAGGAGGGAGAGAGGATGAGRATCAATAGCCACAAGCCAGGACGTGGGAAATTCGAGCTGTATTTCCCTATAGCTATGTAGGGAAAAGCTTTTTCATTCTGAGGGTCAAACACCGGGCCGGGGTGCAGAGAGGTGGTGGGATCTCCAGCCTTGGAGATGTTCAAAGCTGCCCTGCATGAGGTCCAGAGCAACATGCTGGCCATGCTTTGAGCAGGGAGTTGGACTCTGCTATGGGAGTGGGACCAGCCACAGTACCCATGAGACAAGTGGGGTCCCCCACTCCCATCAGAGCCCCCTTCTTCATCTGGGGACTGCATCTTCTCCAGCTTCGTATATGCACAGTCCCACAGACTCCCAAGGCAAGGAGGATTTCACGTCTTGCTGGTGACCCTGCAGCACTACAGTCACGTCAGAAACTCCCTCCTGGTCCTGCAGTGCTACCAGGGGCTGATGGGGAGATCTGCAGCTCCCTGGGGGCTGCTGGCCCGGGCAGGGGGTGACCACAAAGGCCCAGAGCCACATTTCAGGGGTGAGAGGGTGCAAGGAAGACACATGTCCTTTAGAAAATACCTTGTGCCCAAGCAAAACGGCACAGGGATGGCCCAGAAATAGAAATGGCAGCTCTGCAGAAACCTTCCCCCTTCCCATCCAGCCCAGCTGATGCTGGGTTTAACAGAGCCTGAGGGATTTCAGGCTCAGTAGAAACCAGAGCATGTACCAGAGCTGGGACACGGCCGCTCTTCCCAGCCCTCCTTCGCTGTCTTGGGTGGGTACAGGGCTGGTGGAGCAGCTCTGGTGCCGGCGAAGCTGGGGCTGAGGCAGATGCCTTGTAATTGTGGTGACATTTAGCGTTTGCTTTGCTGGCTCCCTGGGAGAGCCCGGCACTGCCTGCGTTTGTAACCTGACAGCGCTGCTCGCCTGGATGCAGCGGCGAGACACAAAGTGGGTCAGGGAGAAGGAGGCGGTGCGGCAGCTTCGAGATGCCTGTCAGCAGCGCGGTGGGGCAAGGTGGTCCTGGCATGGGAGAAGAGGTGCCCAAGCTCCTGCTTGTCCCTCCCAGGTGCTGCCTTGGCTGGGGCACTGAAGCAGCAATTTGGTTTGGCAGCAAAATTTCAGCTTTTTCAGGAAAACTTCCCTGAACGCAGTGGATGGGACCCGCCAAGCCCTGCCTGGCTCCTGGCCACTGCCACCCCTTGCTCTGAATGCACGAGGTTGTGGCCATGCTTGCGGATGGTGGGATCCTGCTGTCCCAATGTGGCTGTCCCAGGGTTCCCGGCAGGACCTGGGGGCACAACGTGCTCCCCCATCCCTGCTCCCAGCAGCTGGCAACAACCCCTGCCATCCCTTCTACTCAGCTTGGGCAACCGATGCTCTTATAAGGAGCACCAGGGTTGCATTTCTAGGTCAGTTGGGTGAATTTGAGTGTTGACTGGAGGATTTTTTTTTCCCTGTGTGCCTGTAACCCTCCCAGGGAGCTGTGTGGGTGCACGGCGAAGAGCTGCCCCCAGCACGCCTCCTGCTCCGGCCCAGCGGCAGCTTCCTGCGGCACAGCGGCTGCCGGGCGCGCAGGGGCCGCCGGAGCAGGCGCTCCTTCGCTGCGGTTTGAGCACGGGGAGCTGAGCTGCCGCTTGCTCTGAGCGTGCGGCGGGGCGAGCTTCAGCTGGGGGGAGAGCGGCAGCTTGCAGACCTGGGGACGGGCAGTTGCAGAGGGGAGGTGGGGGGAGGTACAAGGAAACGCAGGAGCTGGTGAGCTCCCCAGCATCGCCTTGGGTGGAAGCTGGGAACCATGTAGAGCCCTTGGCAGAGGGTCCGTGGGAGGGGGCTGCATCCCACGGGGCAGGGATGGTGTGTTGTACTGGCTGTTGGGGAGGTTTCCCGGGGCTGACAGCATCATCTGGCCTTGGGGTTTCCATCACATCTCTCCTCTCCCTGATTACTTCAGTCCTCCAAAGGCCTGATATATTCGTCGCTGGGAGCCATCCTGGGATGCTGCAGGAGGACCCTGTGGCCCATCTCTCCCCTGCTGCAGAGGACCCCCTGCTTGGTGCCTTGGCTGGAGGGGACCCCTGGGAACAAGGGGGTTGCTGCAGCCCGGTGCTCCCGTGCAGGCTGCGGGGAAGGGAGCGGTCACACCAGAGCCAGCTCCATCCCTGGTGTGAGATGGGGAGGTGAGGTCTTTCCATGGAAGGGAAACTGTGCTCCAGCCTGGAAGGGGACCCAGCATGCCCGGACTGCTGCGGGAGCCGTCGGGGCCCCACTGGGGCAGTGCGGTGTCCCCGGGGAAGATGGGGGTAACCAAAGAGGCTTGTACCACTGTGAGCCATGTTCCTGTCTGCCGAGGGACACGCGCAGGTTTGGGGGGATGGGAAGCTGTGCAGGGCACCGGGCACACAGCCCCCAGGATGCTCCAGAGCAGTCGTGGTCCCATGGATGGGGAAGAAGGTGCAGTTTTGGGTGCAGGCTCAAGGATGAGGGCTGTCCCCCAGCAAGGCAGAAGGGGTCTCAGGGAGTCCCCCACCTGCCAGGGCTCACCCAGGCCCTGGCTTTCTGCAGGACCCTGATCTACGCCGGGGGGTTTGGGGCTGGCAGAGCTGCGGACGTGGCTCTGCACCAGCGCAGGGGCTGCCTGCCCGGCGGCTGCCCGCGTGCCAGCGCAGATCTGCCAGGCTACGTGAGCCCGGCTCTCGCATCCTCAGCAGCACGATAGACACAGATGGGAGCAGACAGCCCGGCTTGAGCGGTAAAGATCAAACCCTGGGAGCCCTGGGCTGCTGTCAGCGTGAGACGGGGTGCTCGGAGCCATCCCAGGAGCTGCAGCTGGAGATGTCCCAGCAAAAAGCTGTGTCCCCACATGGCTGCAGCGCGGTGCTACTGGCAGAGTGCAGGCAGGAGCCTGCCCGGGGGCTGCCCATGCTGCCTCTGTGCTGCAGCTACCACGGCAGGGGCTGGCCATGGCTCAGGACCATGCCATGGGGAGGGGATGCGGGGGTTTGCCTGCCCTGGATCTCAGATCTGGGGGGATGTACAAGCCACTGCCAGGGTGCACGAAAAAATGGCCCCGTTCCTCCTGCTGGGCTCTGCTGACAGGGATGCTCCTGTACCCAGCACCTCCCCAGGGGCTGCACCCTGGCTTCTCTGCGGGCTCAGGAGGTCAGAGGGTAAGGCAGCCCCGAAACACGGCCCTGCCGGGAACCGCAGCGGAAAGCCCCCCTCCGCGGGGCCGCACGGCTGCCCCAGCCTGCGTCGGCGGGTGGAAACTTCAACCGCCTGCCCCAGGCTCTTGCTGAACCGGCGGCCGTGGGAGGACGGTGCTGCCGTGGTGGCACGTGGGCCACGGCTTGCAGGAAGCCGGCTGGCTGCACCCACGCTCCCGGGGAGTGAGGCAGGGGGAGCACCCTGCGCGGTTGGGGCAGCATGGGCAGCACCCACCAAGGCGATTTGGAGGAGCAGAGGCAGATACCAGTGGCACAGGGCTGGCAGCCCAGGAGCTGCAGGTCCCGGCACAGCTTCCTCATCCTCCTCCAGCCCCGAAGAGGTTTGAAGAGAGCCCTGGGATCCAGCACGGGCCCCAAACACCTGGATTTTGCACAACCCGCCTGTTTCCCACCTGGCAAGCCGGCAACCATCATCCTGGTGCCCACGTCCTGCTGGCCCAGAGGTGGCCCCTTGCAGGCAGCAACGCTGCTGCCACCGGCACGGAGCAGGAGGGACGAGGGTCCGCAGTGCAGCCGGGAGCAAGGAGAGGGCATGGCTAATTGGGATAATCGCTAAAGCAAGCGAGAGGCGAGCGGGGAGGGAGGCGGCGAACAAGGAGCCGTTGTGCACAGGCGGCCCAGGCACGCGGCCCCGGCTCCAGCCGTCAGCAAGAGCCAAACAAACGGGGACTGTTTGAAGCGAGGGAGGACAAGCAGACGGCAGGACAGAAACCAGACCTCCGCTGGGAGAGAGCCGGAGCCAAGGGCTTAGCTGGGAGCTGGGTGCTGCGCGGGGTCTGCCTGCTCCCCGCGGGGAGAGCATCCCCAGGCTGCCACAGCAAAGCCTTCATCGGGGGCAGGATGGTGCCATCCCTGATCCATCCCTGGGGCAGGAGCCAAAGGGGGAGGATGGCAAAGTGCTGGGGATGCTCTGGGCCAGCAGGCGGGTGACAGCCCTTCTGCCGCAGCCATCCCCAGGACTGGAAACTTTGAATCACGGAAAAATAGCAGGAAATCAGCCCCTTGTCCTAAAAAAAAACATCGGCAGGTGTAGTCGCCGCGCAAGATCTCCATGCGGTTGCGGCACAGCGGAAGCTGTGGCATCGCCCAGCGAAAGCAAAAGTGGTGCCTGCAGGGAGCCAGCTGAGAGGTGGGTGCCAGCAGCTGCCCCCACCTCAGCCCGGCTTCTTCCGTCGCAGGAAGGAGAAGAGACATTTGAGGAGGGAAAACCGTGGCCATGCATGTGAGCTGCCCGGCCAGGTGTCCCCAGCTGGGGCTCTTACAGCTTGTATTCCAGGTATCTGCATGCAAGTGAGTGTTTAGCCTTGGAAGACATCCTGGGCTGTTTGCTGCTGCCTGGCTCTGAGCAGGGAGCTGCATGTTATGGCCCGCTGGACGCAAATCCCGCAGCATCGTCGTGCCATGGATGCTGGGCTGAGGTTGGCAATGGGTGAATTACCCTTCCTAAAGTCCCCATGCAATGGCACGAGGCCACCCCGCACCGCCCCCGTCCCCGTGGCACATCGCAGGTGAGGATGCACAAGCACCAGGGGTGCAGAGGGGGAAATCTCCTCCGTGCTGRCCTGAAGCTCTGCCCGAGCAGGGATTCTGCACGGGGGTAGGACAGAGCTGGGGGGGCAGATTTTGGCACTGGAGGATGGTATCAACCAAAGAGCCGCAGCTCCGTGCTTGCCTCCTGCTTGCTTGCACATTTGGCGGCAACTCCGTGCAGGGGCAGCCACTGGCTCCCGGTCCAAAGCCAGTCAGGAACAGCCCACCCTCAGCCCCACAGCGCTCAGCTGCTGGGAGGAGACGGGAAGGACTTGCTCCGGGCCAGGAAATCCTTGCTTTCTCCTCCAGACRGGCCGCAGTGGGCAGCCACAATGCACGCTTCCCCCGCGCCGCTGCCAAGCCCCGGCGTGACCTGGGGGCCGGCCGGGCCGGGGAGCCGCAGGGGAGAGGGACGGAGGGCGAGTGCGGGAGGGCGATAAGGAAGCCGGCTCCTCTCCCGGTTCCTGCAGCCGGCGCAAGCCTGGGGAGAGACAGGCAGCAGGCCAGGCGCCGGCCGACTCGTGCGATGCCGGTTCTGGCYGTGCCAGCCTGGACACCAGATTATTTATCAGACTCATTATCCTTGAGGAATGCAACATCCCCCTGCCAGGGCAGAGCGGGGCTTAGACTAGGAAGGCTTTGGGCTCTGCAGCCGCAGCCTGAGCATCCCCTGTGTATGTGGATGACATGCAGTGTAGGCTTGGAGGAGCCGAAAGGCACCGGGTGTTGCAAACGAGCCTCTGCAGCATCCTCATCCCTCCCGCAGGCACACGGATGAACCACGCAGGCAGAGGGTGCCTAGCACCCGCATATGCTACACGTGCACGTGTGCTCCAGCTGTGCACAGCACCCGCCGCGTTTTGCACATCCCCATGGTGCTCCCGGTGTCCCTGTCCCCCACTCACCAGCCTGCGGGGTAGCTGAGATGTCACATTGGGAGAGTGCAACATGTGCAGGATGGAGCTAGTGACGGATCCTGTCAGATCTGGGGAGCTGCCAACGCTTTCCGGGGATGTGCTCTTGCTGCAGGCGAGCACCAGTGCCATGCAAAAGCCTCAGGGGGTTTTGCAGAGAAGCCTGCACTGCCCCTTGCTACGGAGCTGAATCCCAGGAGCAGGTGTCGAGGGCAGAATTGGGCCGGCTGCAGGATGGGTGCATGGCCCAGGGCCCCCCCGGTGCATGCAGCCCATGTGCTGACCCACATGACAGGACACATCCTGGCACTGCAGGCAATCCCTCCCTTTGAGCAGCTTTTGCATGTCATTTCCAGGTTCCATTTTGGCTGTAGAAGCTGCTGCTGCTGCTTTCCTTTGGGACACATCGCTTTCCCTAAGAGGCCACTAAGAACTGAGAAAACTCATCACATGCCACAGGCAGACTAGCTGGAGACGAGCAGTGCAGGGCTGTGACTCCGCACACGGACGTCCCCCTGGGGTGCCAGGGCCCCATGCTATGGGGCATGGCCGTGGGGCTGCCAGGTCGCATGCCCACACCGGGCTGTGCCCGCGTGCTGCACTGAAAGGTGGGTTCAGCGCCAGGACCTGCGGGATGGGGTGCTGAGCACAGGCTGCCAGCCTGGCCTGGGGGGACGAGCTGAATTTTGCACCGTGCTGGGTTTTCCCACCCAGGGTGCTGGAAATAGGTCTGTGCTGCCTCAAAACCCCCCGTCTCTGGCAGCTTTGTCCCTGTGCTCCCTAGGTCACCCCTCAGAGATGTACCACCGGTCCCCTCCACAGCATCCTCATGCCTTCAGCCCCCGGTGCCTCCTCCCCAGTCGCCGGCTCCCAGCCCCTATGCCTGGTGGCACCGACCCCATGGGGTTCCCCTTACGGGTGCTCACCCCACTAATGCCTCCTGCTCCCTGGGCCACCCCATGGTTCTTCCTTCCATACCTCCCCAGCCTCGCTCTGCTTTTTAGTGAGGAGGCAGCTGAGAATTAAGGCAAACGCCTTGGAGAAGACCTCACACAGCAGCGGGGGCCATGGAGGGAGCTTTGTGATGTCCTGAAAAAAATCATCCCACCCGTCTGGCTTTGTTTCGCGCAGCCTGAATTTGGGGTTTGGCTTCCCATTACTGCACTGGCCCAACTCACCCCCCTGCCCTTTTCACACTCTGACCACCTATGAGCTCTCCTTAGCTTCAAAAATGTCTTCAGTCCCACCAAGGTTTGGTGAGAAGCCACCACCTGCGTTGGGGGCTCTCCCCCAGCCACTCCCCCAGCTGATTGCAAAACATTTCCCTTTAGGAAACGCCGCTCTGCGTCGTCCTCCGTTACTGATGGGCTGGAAAGAGCATCATCACCCTCATGTGCCTGCGCCACGGCACTGCGTCTCCCCAGGAGCCGAAGGGAAATACTCGGCAAAGGCGACCTCTCCATGAGTTTTTGTGTCCTGGTGAGTGGGAGAGCCCCTGGGAGGAGCTGGGGCTGGGGAAGCTCCACCGACCCGGATGCCACATGCGTGCCTGTCCCCAGGAGAAGGATGCCCAGCAGCGGGATGTCCCGGGGCTTTCTGGTTTGTTTTTTTTTTTAACAAAATAAATGCCCCTTTTGCTGTGTGTGAAGCACCAGAGAGTTGAGGCATCCCATGAGATCACTGTAATTACTGGTATCCTGCAAAAAATCCTAAAAGCTTGTGTTTGGTCATGCAGAATCAGGGGCTGTGGATACCCTGCCATGGTACCGCTGCGAAGACCCAAGATCTTTTATGGATGGCTATTGCAGGAATTGCTGAGCCCAGCACTTTCCTCCTGGCTGCATGTCCCACAGCTGGGGATGCTCCTATACCAAAGCACCCACTGGGTCCATCCCTGCCATCAACTGCCCACGCTGGGAACTCAGGCCCCGGCCCCCTCTGTGGGTCTGCGCCCTCATTTTTGGGCTGCTGGGAGGCAGTACAGGCTGCAAGAGAGCTCATGGGTCGCTTAGAAAAAAAAAAGGAAAGCGAAGGTTGGCTTTTTGTCCTGTTTCTCCTGGTTTTCTCAGGCTCCTTCTCAAATCACAGAGGTTGTCTGCTGCACGGAGCCAGAGCACCTTTCTCTGGAAGCACCATGGCATCTCGTGAGGACCTCCCTCTCCATCACCTCTTCTAGCACAGGACATTGCCTGGGTGGGCACTGAGCTTTCGGTTGTTTTTTTCTGTTGAATTTTTTTTTCCCTGCAAACAATGGCAGGAAATTAGGGTGGTTTTAAGCAACAAATAGCTATGCATTAGTTCGGCTCCTCCATTTATTCAAGGGGTGCACAGCTCCAAAGCGCCCACCAGCTCCCAGCTCAGCGAGCCCCACACGGGATGACTCCAAAACAGCAGCTTGGGCTCCGGTGCAGCAGCTTTTCCATCTGAGGATTCTCCATCATCTATAAACCCTCCAAGGAGCTGCATGAGACTGCCGGATATGGCGCTCAGAGCTCAATTCGGAGCTGTATCTTGCCAAGAAATTAAATGTTTGAACTTCAGGCTCCAGATTAGGAGTTGCTGCTCTTGGATTGGCGGTAACTCTCCTCGGCTGGGGCTGTGCTGCTGCAGATCTGCCCCATCACCTGCACCTGAYGGGCAAATGCCAAACAACTCTGCTGTGCCCAAACCTCCCCTCGTGGCTGCAGCAGGATGGGGGGACAAGGAGCAGGGAATGATGCTTTTCAATGCTGAAARGGGCAGACTTGGGCTTTCACCCCCTGAATCTCCCTCTTGGGGAATAACGCTGAATTTGAAGGACTGACTTACCTCCATCTGCAGGGACTGCAGGACTCCCAGGGAGGGGGGCTGGTGCCCATTGTCCCCTGCCAGCGGGGAGAGGCGAGCCCTGAGCCACCTCCTGCCCACAGGGTGCAGCCTGGAGCTGGGGCTGTCYGTCCTGTCCGTCCGGGGGGACAGCAGGACGATCCTCAGTGCCCAGGGGCCCAGAGCTGCGTGGATGCAGGTCTGCCCGATGCTGAATGCTCTGCAGCCAGCGAGGGACAGTGACGGGCACAGCTCCTGGGGCATCGCCAGAGCAGCCAGGGCAACCGGTCCCAGCGTCTTAACCTCCCCGAGTGSATTTGCTGGCCGTGTGTGATGACAACCTCCCTCTCTCATGCTCCCATTACAGACAAAACCACATTTGCAAGGTGCCCCATTTCTGGAGGATGGATCCCAGTGATGCCAGCTGCCCCACGCATTGCAGAGGCTGGGGCTGGATGCATCCCCTGTCCGAAAGCAGCACCCACGTGTGCCCACTGGTGATGCAGCAGGTCAGTGCTGAGGTTGAAGGGAGCACTGGGAGCCCTGGTACGGGCACTCATAAGAGTGCACTGGTGCTTGATGAGGATGGAGGTGTCACTGAAGCCGTCCTCTTGGGTGGGACACTTGTAGGGGCACTGTCCCATGTGGGTTCACAGGTGGGAGCATTTATAGGGTCTCTGCCACAGGGGCCTTTTGGGACAAGGTCTCTCTGCATCATCCCTGAGGTCCCCAGCAACCTGGGAGGGGGTGTCCCCGTGGTCCCCTGATGTGCCAGAGCCTCCACCATGTTCTCAGCATCTGTCAGAAGAAAGAAAACTCAGCTGTAACTTCTTCCATGGACCACCCGTGCCTGCTGGAGACCCTGCTCCCATGGGAATCACCCACAGCTGGGTCCAAGTACCCCCAAGGAGATGAACAAGCCCCAGGAGGGCCCAGGACCTCAGCCCCGGTGGCAGTGCCCTCCCCAGCCTTGGTGCTAGGAGTTTATCTGCGATGTGGGAGAAGAGGGTTGAAGCTCCCTGAGGCTGACACGGGGCTGGTGAGCTTTTAGGAGGAAGGGGGGATGCTTCTGTGACCCTGAATTCATCAGCCTTTGGGGACACTTTGCCTTTAGGCAGCAGCACAAATGTCAGATGACGTAGTGGCCGCCTTGGCCTGGTAGGGACCTTATAGGGTCCACAGAGGATGTAATTGCTCCTGTTCCTTTTCCTTGCCAGAGGACCTGGGTTAACCCAGCGGTGCTGTAAGTGCGCTGCTGTGGCCCTCGCTGCGGGACTGGTTCCAGGTATGTCACCGCTGCGCCCACGGCCAGGAGGAAAGGAGCTATTAGAGACACTGTTGGCCCAAGAACAAATTGGCCATCAGGAAATTGAGGCTGGAAAGGAGAAGGTGGCCAGATCCGGACCAGGAGAGCAGCAGCGGAGGCTGGAAGGGCTTTCCCGAGACGAGACTGCAACCAGCCCAGCCGCTGCCGAGCCAGCGCCGGAGCCTGCGAGGAATGAGATTATGCAGAAGGTGCCTGCGAGATGGGAGCTGCTGCGGCGAGATGCCGGGGAGGGACATCAGCCAGGATGGAGGCACTTCAGATTAAATCTAACGTGCTGCTCGGAGAGGTTGTGCGGGGTCCGCAGCCCAGGGCAGCAGCGTGTGGGATGTCCCTACCCCAAAAAGCTCAGAGGTGCTAATGAGGTGAGCTTCACTTCGGAGCCCCTTTGGGAGAGGGAAGGCACTGAGGACACAGGGTACCGTTGCAGGGTCTCGGGGTCCCCCAGACCTGAGCTGTGCCTGGCGTGCAGCCTCGCAGCTCCCTGMGAGAAGAGCTGCTTATGAACAGGGCTGCGCATGGAAATCTGGGGCAAAAAGCCAAAATGAGCAAGTCCTGAGGCGCTGGGAAGAAGAGTGCCACAGCGACATCCCCCATGCGAGCAGGGACACGCCGTGCCCAGGCAGGCAGGGCTGGGGTTACGGCAGGACACCTGGGAGGATGCTGCCTCTTTTTTTATGCTTGCTTAGCCAAATAGATGAGTTTTTCTCTGGAGAGACAGCTCAAGATGGGAAAACCTGGCAGCAGTGCAGCCCAGTGAAGCGACAGGGGCTGCCAGTGGCTCTCCTCCGGGCAACCTGCAAGAGCAGAGAGGCCCTGGGGATGTCTGTGCAGGTTTCAAAACCCAAGAGCTGGGTGCTGTGATGCTGGTTATGCATGGCACATGCTCTGCTGCACCCCTACTCTCAGTCTTTACTGGGGAAACTGAGGCACAGAGCTGCACAGGACCCCTCTCCTGATACTAGAGCTGGTCAGAGGAGGGTTTGACCTCCCAGCTTCTCCAAAAAAAAATCCCAGGCTTCCCTCTTCCCTTCCCTCCACGCCTTGTGAAGTCACTGCATCTCTTTACAGGGCAAACCACACTTTGGGAGCTAGAAAGCCCAGCAGGCTCCAGAATGGAGGGACCAGCCACAGAGGGCAGGCAGGTGAGACTGGGGCTTGCAGGCAGGGTGCTGGCAGCAGGGCACTCTGACCGCTGGGTACCCAGCCAGCTCAGCACCCACCAGCATCCATCCCCCATCACAGGGAAAGCACTGCCAGGGCCAGGCAGGATTCCGCCACCCACCGGAGCTCTCCTGCCTGCTCCCTGGGTGCCAAGGGTGCAGCCCCCAGCCCAGTGTCCCCACTCACCTGGCACCAGGCTGGGTGGGCAGGGCAGTGGTGGGCACCGCTGCAAGCAGGATCTGGCCGACCTGTGCAGCCCCAGCTCCTCAGTGCAGGTGAGAAAGGTAGTTTTCTGTTGCAATGGCCAGAAGGAAGCAGCTTTTCCCTTTGCAAAGTGCTGTGGGAAACGTAATTCAATCCCAGGAGGATTCAGCTGCAATTTGGGGCACYCTCTGCCCTGCGCCCTGCCCCAGGCTGCCCCAGCCCCATGCGCACTGCCCTGTCCCCAGCAACCCCGGGGCTCCCAGGAGGGGTGGGTTTCTGCAYGGAACTGCTTGTGGGAAGATGTTGGGGCTCTGCACAAGCCAGTTTTGGGGGCTTGGTGATGGGAAGGGTGACACTCGCTGAGGGCATCACAGCAGTGTCACATGCCAGGGACACAGCTGGAGTAGGGGATCTGTGGTGGCCCTGTCCCACCCCACGGCATGCTCAGCCACCAGCACAGGAGAGACCATCCAGCTGCAGGACAGGAGCTGTGTCCCACACCCTGGGGACAGGACACCTGGCTGGGCACAGGCTCCCAGCAAAACCCACCCTGTCCCCAAGCACCCAGAAGCAGGGACATCATGCACTGGAGCCCCTGGCAGGGCTAGCTGTGGCCACCCAGCAGTAAGAACTCYCCTGAGAAGCCCAAAGTTCTGCAGCCTTCAGCAAAATGCCCATTCAGGACCCACCCCACGTGGGTGTCCTGCCCAGGGCAGGGCAGAGCAGTGAAGCTATGGTGCTGCCATGTCCCCACCAAGCCTTGTTTCCCCAGACCAGGCTGGCAGCACCGTCCGTTGCCCCTTCACCTTCCAGCTTTCCCTGCATCTTCCCGGGGACGCGGCAGCACCGAGGGGACCCAGGCTGGTACCTCCCGAAGGAGGATGCCAGGTCTGGATGTGGGACTGGGCTGCTCCTGTGTTGCCTTCCACCCAGCTGCCCTGGCTGGCAGGCTGGTCCCCACAATCCCCCTTGTCCCCCCAAGACTCGGCTCTTGCTCTGAGTTACATCTGTCTGGGGATGGCCATCTCCGGYCAACCGGAGCCATGGGGCAGGTGTGCCGGGGCTACGTCCAAGCTGAAAGCCCCGATCCTGTGGGAGGTGGCAGGAGGGGACGCCAGAGGAAGAACCACTTGCAGAGGAGCTATGGGGGGTGGCCGTGGCCCACGGGGCTGCGGGCAAGGCTGGGAACAGCCGTGGCTTCTGGTGTCCTCCTGACATTGTGCCCCCAGCTGATGCTGGGCCCAGCTCCGTCAGCGCTGGTGTTTTACTTGCTGGTGGGAAGCCACAAGCCTGGGGAGTTTGCGGGCAGCACTGCCCTGCCTGCAGCCCTTCCTGCTGTCCTGGCAGGGCTGACGCTGCCCCAGAGCCCCGCCACGGGCCCGGCAGGGACCGGTGAGTGGGACAAGGCAACACCAGGGAACCAAAGGAGCCCTGGCAGCTGGTGATGGTGGGGACAGGGACACTGGCTTTGTGATGGTGGGAGTGTGGCAGGATCAGGATGTCAAGGCAACAGGGCCTGGCCTTTGGGCTGGGTTTTCAGTTGGGATGCTCCAAAAAGCCTCACACGAGAGCAGGACTGAGGGCTGGGGCTTGCACAGGGTCTCTCCTGCCTGGTTGCAGGTGGAGGGTGCTGAAAATTTGCATCTTTTCTCTTGGAGCACTTCTGGTCCTGGGGATAGGCATATGTGCCAGCATCCCTCTCCTTGCCCTTGCGCCAGCTGCATCCCTCTCTCCATCCAGCCTCCTGCATTTCACCCTCCAACGATGCCCTGGGGGCAGGCATCGCCCCCTAAACCTATCCTGGAAAAGGCTCTGTTGGTGGGCACAGGTTCACACCACAGCCAACATCCCACCACAGATCCCCCTGATGCCCAGGCACACACCAGGTCGCTTGGGTCCAGCACGCTTGGTTCATGCCCCTCTGGCTGCCCGCAAGCAAAGGGATCAGCTGGAGGGACAAGGACCCCAGCGGAGACCTGGCATTGGGGTGTCAGGGCTGGAGAGGTGTGGCACAGCCAGGCAGGGTGTGGCTGTCCATGGGGGAAGGTGGGTCTGGGGGCTACCAGGGGGTGCAGTGGGTGCAGGTGCCTGATGTCCCCTGCCCAGTGCTCAGGACCTGTGTGCATGGTACTCCGTGCCCTCTGCCCAGTGCCTGGTGCTTGGTGTTTGCTGCTTCCTACAGGCCCACGGTGTGCGGTGCCCCCACCTCACTGCCCCTGCCGCTGCCCAGTACCAGTGTGTGGTGCCAATGCTGGTGGCAGTGCCCGGCGCTGGAGCTCAGTGCCCGGCGCATGGCACACAGTGCTGCTGCCRGTGCCACTGGATGGTGGTGGCTGTACTGGTGTCAGTGCCCAGTCCTGGCAGTGGTGACAGTGCATGGTACCACTGCCTGCTGTGTGGTGYCCGGTGCACACTGTGTGGTGCTGGTGCCAGTGCCCGATACCAGTGCCCATGCTGGCACTGGTATCCGCTGCCTGGTGACAGAGCCAGTGCGCAGTGCCGATACCAGTGGCTAGTGCTGGTGCCTGCTGCAYGATGCTCGGTACTGGTGGTCTTGCCCAGTGCCCTGTGCCTCTGCCCGGTGCCCAGTTCCCATTGCCCAGTGCCCCTGTCCAGGGCCCAGTGCCCCTCTCCAGTACTGGTGCCAGTGCCCACTGCCCCCTGCCCAGTGCCCGGTGCCTGGTACTGGTGCCCAGTTCCTTGTGCCTCCTGCCTGGTGCCCGTGTCCAGTGCAGGCGTGGGCCGGGCCGGTCGGTCGGTCGGGGCCGGGCGGTCGGGGCCGGGGTGACGCCGGGCGGTGGGTGCCCGGCGGTGGGAGCCGGGCCGGGCCGGGCGGTGGGTGCCGGGCGGTGGGAGCCGGGCAGCGGAGGCCGGGCGGTGGGAGCCGGGCCGGTCGGTCGGTCGGGGCCGGGCGGTCGGGGCCGGGGCGGCGCCGGGCGGGGCGGTCCGTGCAGGAGGAAGCGCAGCCGGCGCAGGGCCGCCCCGCAGCCGGCCGGAGCTGCGCGGCCGGTGAGTGCCGGGAGCGACCTGCTCCCCTTCCCCTGCCTGCTCCCCTTCCCCTGCCTGCTCCCCCTGCCCCTGCCTGCTCCCCTTCCCCTGCCTGCTCCCCCTGCCCCTGCCTGCTCCCCTTCCCCTGCCTGCTCCCCCTGCCCCTGCCTGCTACCCCCTTCCCCCGCCTGCCCCCCTTCCCCTGCCCCGCCGCCCCGGTTCCCCTTCTCCCCGCCGCCTGTCCTGTCCCCTGCCCCTCTCCCTACTGCCCCTGTCCTGTCCCCTCCTTTCCCCGCCTCTGCCTCTCCTTCCCTCCGCACCCCCTTTCTCCCCTGTCCTCTCCCCAGTGCCTGCTCCCCACCTTGAGACCTGTCTCCCCCCACTACCTACCCCACCCCACTGCCCTACCTGCACCCTGTCTCCTGCCCAGCACCCCCTCCCGCCCCCCAGCACCCTGCCCACCCCCGTGTCTCCCTGCCCAGGCGTCACCCTCTCTGCCTCCCCTTCTGGCTCTGCCGTCAGGGCCAGAAGGCCAAAGTGTAAGGGTTGCATGTCAGGGTCCCCTGGGGCTGGCAGGGAGCAGGGAGCACAGCTCTGCACCCTGTTCCCAAACCAGTGGGGTTTGCTGGGGGTCCCTTCCCCGTCCATGAGAACAACCCCAGCACTGACACCCCCTGCACCCCAGGTTAACGAGGTCTCTGTCGCACAGGAGGTGGGCGATGCCAGCCAGGCCGCACGTGCTGACAGCGAGCAGGGAGATGGATCGTGGCGTCAGCCTGGAGAACCCCTACGCCAGCGTCAACATCCCGCGGGACCAGTTCCAGCAAAGCTTCATCACTCGCTACCTGAAGGATGAGCCCACCATCATCGCCAACCCCGCAGCCGTGCCCACCTACAGCATGGAGGAGCAGGTGGACCCCACTGGCAGCTGGAACAGCCCAACCATTTCCACGGAGAAGTCCTGGTCCCGTCCCTACAACCCCTATGCCAGCCTGAGGATGCCCAATGGGGAAGTGCCTGACTCCTTCTACACCGTCACCCTGGACAAGCCACCCAAGGGCCAGGAGCAGGAGGCTGGCAAGGGATGCGACTGCTGCAAGTGCTGCCCCCGCTGCAGAAAGTGCTGCTGTGTTGTCTCCTAAGGGCCTCGCTGCACCCGCGGGACATGCTGACCATGGGACAGGGCCAGGTGGCCCCGCGGGGACRTGGCTGCCTGGCCTGGGCACCGCGGGGAGCTGCCCCGGCGCCCGGCAGAGCTGGCAGCTGGGAGGTGGCACTGGCTGGACTCTGCAGTTACTTTTCACCCATGAGCTCTGCAGCCAGATACACCGGTGATGGGCACCTGCCAGGTCCTGAATGTGGGGCGTGGGGGAGAAGGACAGGTCCCCCCTGGCCCGCTGAGGCCTGGGAGCCTTGAGGATGATGTGTGCCAACACAGATGCCACCAAGAAGTGCCTACACTGGGGATGGGGCAGCACTTTGAGCCTGTGATCCTGTACCCTGACCCTGCCAGTCTGCCCTTGCTGGGAAACCTCCAACTCTGGGGAAGGTGCAGGCATTGCCCGCCTGCCAGAGGGTAGATTTGGATGATGGCAGGAGGGCATCATCGTCACTGTCTTGGAGCAGTGGAGAGGAGCCAAGGACATGCCCCCAGCAGGGATGGGGACCCACCTCCCCAGAACTGAGCGGTCCTCCCACCCACAGCATCATGGGGATGCTGCAGTGCCCTGCGCCAAGCTCCGGCTGGGTACCGCTCCTCCTCACCAYACTGCCCATGGGACAGAGGGAAGGAGACAGAAAGGACAGACAGACAAAGCGTGGCAGAGTGCTGGGCAGCACTCCAGGGCAGTACCTGACGGCACAGCACGGGTGCGGGTGTTAACGTCCCAGAGCCAGGAAACCCCCGGCCCCATTCGGTTCCTCCTGCCAGGCTTGTGGGGTGCTGKGCACAACCCCTCGACCCATCCGCATCCCGGCTCAGGGCTCCACACTGCGTTGGGGCCAGGTCCAGTGTGGAGGGCTGGCCCAGCTCCAGCAGYGGGGTAGTACTGGGGCACCCCGTTTGGCATGCAGATCCCCATCGTTCACCTTCTGCGACACTCTGGGCATTGAAGAAGGCGAGCGAGGAGCCTGCTGGCCTCTGTGCAGCGTGCTGGGGCGGCTCCAGGCTGGGTTTTCGGCTGGGGCTGGCGCCGCCGACCTGGAACAAGCCCGCCGTTGTGTTGGCGTCCCACGGGCGGTCGTGCTGCCAGGCGGCAGCTGCRTAAGCACCGCGGCTGCTGCAGGAACTGCCTGGTCTGCAGGGGCAGGGGCTTGGAAAGAGCGCGTGTGTTAGCAGATGACTTCAGAGTGCTGCAAATAAAATTACAGCCATCTCCTCCCCTGCCAAGGTACGCCTCTTCCCTCCACCCTGGGTTTTCTGGGATTCCCGTGTTACTTCTTGCTTATCCTGGCAGGTTGTGTAAGGGCAGTGCAGGGGGCACACAGTCCTCTCCTCTCAAAACCAGGCTTAACTGTTGCACTGCTGACTTGCGGCAGCAGCAGTGGCACGCTGAGCTCTTCAGCTCGCTGCTGCCTGCCTGGGCCCAACGCTCCCCTCGCTCAGGCGTTTCCAGTACAGGCTGCTCCTGCCTGCCTGGGGACACTGGCTGGTGCTCAGCCCGACGCTGCCAAGCCGGATGGCTGTCCTGTCTTTTGGAAAGAGAGAGCCCGGCTTTGGGGAGGGCTGGGGAAGGGGTTAGGTTCCTGGCTGGGCCAGCTGCGTGGGCTMTGTGGCACTGCCCCGGCTGGCTGTGACCCCCTGGGAGCCCACCAGCACTGGGAGCCCACCACTGCCTGGAAGCCCACCRCCACCAGGATCCCACCACTACTGAGATCCCACCATCACTGGGAGCCCACCACCACCAGGAGCCCACCACTGCCTGGAAGCCCACCACCCTTGAAATCCGACCACCCCTGGGAACTTCTGGGCTGGGGTGACARTGGCTTGGCAGAGGTGCAGGGCAGAGCCCTGCCGGTTTGGATCCCCCCACCCTGACCCCTCTGCCTGCCCCAGGTCCCACACCGGTGGGTGGCCGGGGGGTGTGCAGCTTGCCGGAGGAGGTTGGCAGGGACACGGCCCCATGCTGCCTGCCCTCTACAAGGAGTGCTGTTGTTCGCCCTGCATGGGCCGCGGGCAGTGCTGGCATGGGGACGGGCAGATCCACCCCTTGTTTGCTTTCGTGGCCCCGACGCCAGCCCTGCCCTGCCGCAGATCCCACCCGCTGCGCGGCCGGGCAGGGACGTGGCGTCACCGCCTTGGCTTGGATGAAATCCGCATCCCGCAGAGGCTGCTTGGTGCCCCGGGATTCTGACATGCTCTGCGAGGACAAACACAGTCTGGGGAGGGAAAACTGTCCCTGGGGGGCATGTGGCACCTTTGGCAGGGCTAGTGGGGCTGGCATCAGCGGGGGGGCAAGGGGCAAGGGGTGTGCTGGCCCGGCCCGGGCAGGGCACTAGCAGGTTGCAGCATCTGCCAGCAGTGCTGTATGTCACCGCTGCCCTTCGCTCTGCTCAACCTTGGGGCGACGGCAAACAAGCCGGGAGAGGCCGGGCAGAGCACTGCCTGCCAGACACCCGGGCAATGATTAAGCTGGAGGCAGCAGGAAAGCCGGGGGTGTGAGCAGGGGAGGGCACAGGATGCTGCCCCAGACCTCGATGGCGCTCTGGGTGACACGGACAGCTGCGTACAGGGTCCCATGGATGCTCCCTGGGTGTGTTTCATCTTCGAAGGGTGCTCAGGGATGCGGAGGGTGATTGCCACCTCCTGCATCTGCAGCATGGGTGGTGCACAGCTCTGGCTCATCTGGATCAGACCTTTGCACTCCTCTGAGGGTGCCGCTCCCTGCTGCGCTGTGCCAAAGGTCCCTGCAGCTCTTGGGGATGAGTCCTGGGAACAGGAAAAGACATTACCCACCCATGCGTGTCACTGCTGATTGCAGATGTGCCTTCCCTGTGCCCAGATTCGGGTGTTTCGGCAGAGCTCACGGAGCCCAGCCAGGGCTGAAGGCTGGTTTCAGGCAGCGTGCCCCTCGGTGTCACTCTGCGCGGCTTGGCAGACGCACAGCCCATGTCACCAAGGGCTCCCCCAGCCCCAAGCCCTGCCTGCGGGGTGCAGGGCGGGTGACCTGGGGTGCACAGCCCCGCACCAGGGGCTTGCATGCAATGGGCAGAAGTGGCCCAGGGCAGCTGGGCCCAACCCCTGGACGGGAGGCAGCTCTGCTGGCATTTGGGAGGGGGATACGGGGGCTGATGGGCAGGGGCTGGGCAGGGACTGGAGTGGGGTAGGGGGGCAGGCAGGGTGTGTGTGTGCATATTTCTGCAAGGAGAGGCACCCAAGGGGGGGTCACTGCCCCTGGGCAGTGCCAGGGGTGCCCCCAGTTGAGCACGGAGCCAAGCCCATCCCTCTCACCCATACAGTCTTTTTGGACTTCCTATGGCCCAAAGGGACTGACACCTGCCTGCTCCGTACCTCACCCCGTGGCAGGTGAGCCAGGCCACCACTGTGCTTTGGGTGGGAGAGTGACTTCTTGCCAGCTTTGGGACATGCCCGGACATCCCCAGGCATCCAGCTGCCTGCACATCCCTGGGCACGCGGCCTTGGAGGGAGCATGCTGTGCCCACCCGGGTGCCAGCTCTGCCCTGGCTGCTGGCATCCAGGGTGCTGCCACCCACCCCGCAGGCACGCAGGCTGGTACCCTGAGATGCCAGGGCAGAGCGGGGATCCCACACAGCTGGTTCCTGATCTGCCCAGGGCACACGGCCCTTGCCCCCACCTTGGCCAGTGGGTTTGGTCAAAACCAAGGTCCCTGGCGCAGCCCTGTCCTGAGCCAGCTGCCCTGCCATCCCTTGCCTGGCACCAGCCTGGCAAGGACAGGGCAAAGCCCTGCCACGGGGTGCCATCCCCACGCCGGGGACCCATGGGCACACACACGCCGTGTGTGCTGCCTGGGGAAACCTGTGACAGAGGATGTATTAGGATCCTGTGTCAGGATACGGCCGCTGCGCCCCTGAAGGTGCTGTGTTGCCGCCTCTGCTGCCTTGCTCCCAGCACCGGCATCGAGGGGTCGAGTTTTTCTGCAGAGCCCCGTGACCCTCTGAGGCTCTCGGTCTCTAAACCCCCCAATTCTTGCTGCCGAGGAGTGCTGGAAACGTGGCCCGAGGGCTGTTGAAATGTTTGGTAAGCAGGCAGCACAGGGGAGCCCTGCCTGACTCCCTGCCTGCATTGCTGCCTGCTCCTGCCTGGAGCAGGAGCTGCTGCCCTCTCCTGCTCCTACGCAGAAATGCTGCTGGGTGTCCTGGCAGCCCTGCCCTGGCTCCAGGATGTGCTTTTCTCCTCCAGGATCCTGGGTCCAGGATCTGTCCCCCTACTGCACTCTCTGTTTTAAATCATCCCCTGCGTTGAGCACCCTCCGTGCAGAGGCTGCAGCATTGCTGCTGGCCCAAGGGCCGTGCAGGGGGCTGGTGGCTGCAGGGACTGAGCCTGCCACCACCCTGGTCATGCATCAGCACGAACCTTGCAAGTGTCACCGAGGGGTGCTGGGCTCTCCTTAGCCTGGTGATGAGCATCAGCCCTGGCAGAGCCCAGGGTAACAGCCCCCGACGCGAGAGCCTGGACACGGCTGTGTCAGTGGCAGCGGTCACCGCCAGGCACCGGACGAGGAGCACCACCCACGCATGGGCACTGCCACCTCGGACCCGGCTGGAGCCTTGATGTCCCCTGCCAGCCCCAGCCCCTCCAGCCCTGCGAGCCTGAAGCCTCGTTGTGCCCTCCCGCTCCGGTCACAACCGTCCCCACAGCCTGGACCACCTGGGGATGTGTGGGCTGGAGTGCGATGGGGTGTCTCCACCGGCCAACATCTGCCCAGATGTGTCCAGCCACTGGAGGGTGGCCGGGGACGTGGAGGCCTCCGCTGCTGCTGCCCAGGTACGGCCAATGTCCAAGACCTCTCCGCCCACGGGAAGCCCAGAGCTCCTCAGACTCACGGGGACAGTTTCTTCTGCTAAGAGACGGATGGTTAATGACCACTCCTGGGGCTTAGATTTCGGAGGTCTTTGTTATCCGGGTGCTTGTAACCCAATCTCCCAGGCTTGGCTTCCTGGCAGCAGATCTGATAGCGTGCCTGTCCCTGAAAGGTGAGCCCCTTCCCACTGCCACCAGCCACCAGCAGCTGCCGGGACCTGGCTGGGGAACTGCGGGTGGCTCAGGCCCCCGATGCTTCCCATGGGACTGCCGCAGACCCCCAGAATGGCACAGCCCTTCTGCCACCTCCCCTGAGGTCCTGGAGGAGCATCTTGACAGGTAGGGATGGGGGACAGGGGAGGAGGGGAGGAGAGGGATGCCTGCCTGTATCAAAATGCTTGAGGTCACCTGTAGAGAGGGAGCGGGGACTTGGTGGCCTCCAGAAGGGGCTGTAAATATGCTGGTGGGTACTAGACCCACCCTGAGATGAGGCTGGACCCCTCAACTCCTCCCCAGCAGCCTGCATGCCCATCCCCTGGCAAGGAGCAGGGCTGTGGCACTGCCTGGTCCTCTGGGCACTGCTCCTCTGCCCACCCGGCCGACCTACTCCTTCCCTCACCGACCCAGAGCCCGGGCAGGCTGCTGAGGTCCAACCAGCCCCGATCCCCCACGGGACATATGGGGCATTTGGCAGAGCTCCCTGCAGAGATGCAGGGGTGGCACCAGGGAAAACGCATCCCCCTTGGATGCAGGCAGGGCCATCTGTAGTGGCAAGGTCCTGCTTTTCTAGGCAGGGCTGTCCATGGGGCAGGCAGGCAGCAGGCAGGGATGTTGGGCAGGGAGCCTGATGCCCCTGGGAACCCACCACATGGGGCTGGTCCCCATATCTCCCACACATCAGATGCACTCAGAGGTGGCATCCCACACCCTGGCTGTGGGACTGATGGCTCCTTTTGCCCTCCCCTCCCCAGCATGTCCCAGGCCAGTGGCAGCCCCCAGGCAGAGGACACAGGGCCATGTGTCGGGGTGCACTCGCGCACCCCGAGCCGGGGCAGCCAGCGGGTTGAGTGCATCATCTGCTACTCCTCCTACGACCTGTGCGGCCGGCTACCGCGCCAACTCTACTGCGGCCATACCTTCTGCCAAGCCTGCCTGAAACGCCTCGACGCTGTCACCAACGAGCAGCGCTGGATCCCCTGCCCACAGTGCCGCCAAAATACACCCACGCCACGTGGTGGCATCGCCATGCTCGACCTCGACCTGGCCACCTTTCTTGCCGTCAAGGCTGACAAGGAGCATCCCCGGGTGGCCGACAGGTCCCAGCCTGACTCGGCCACCAAGGGCTCGTGCAAAGAGAAGGCGGTCACCCAGCAGCCGGCGGGGCTGTGCCAAGACGCGGTGCCTCCGGCGCCGTTCCCCCGACGCAGCTGCTGCCAGCCATGCCTGTGCTGTGGGGTGACGGCGGCCTTTGAGAGCTGAGCGGGAGGAGGGGGCTGCCGGTGGTATGCGGGCAGCTGAGCTCCTGGGGTGCAGCCTGGGACCATTTTGGGGACGCCAAACCTTGCACCAGACCCGCATGAGGACAGTAGTGGTGGGGCTGTGCTGGCAGTCTGGGAAGGGCTTCAGCTTGCTCAGGGTTTGCTCTTCATCCTGCCAGGATTTGGGGTGAAACAGGGGGCTGAGGATTCTCCCATTCCCTCATCCTGCCCACCCACCCCCCTGACAACTCAGAAACCTGGTCCAGCCATCACGGATGTCCCATGGTCCCTGGCCCAGTGCTTGCTCACGCCCGCTTCTCCGCGCACATGGCTCTGCGGCAGGGACCGCCCCGCCGAGCATCCCCCAGGCAGGGCACGCGTGAGCCTGGCACAGCGCAGCAACACAGCGACGCTCTGGGAAGCGTGTCCGGCACCCCAAAAGCTTCACACCTATTAAACAACTCTCTGTTGGCCCTGCTGGGCTGCATGTCTTGGTCATATTTGTCGGTAAGCCTTGGGCTAGCCTGGGGGAAGTCCTGCCTGTGGTGGGGGTGGGATGAGGAGAAGTGACCTGCCCTGCCGGGTTGCTGTCCTTTAAGTGTTTCTTCTGTCGGCCATTTGCATGAGAAATTTAGGTGTTGGGGTAGCTGGACAGTTGAAAACGAGGATGACAGACCCCACGGGATCTCCTGCTTGGCCTTGTGCTCCACAGCTCGTGCCAGGTTTGGTTTTCCTGCCTGACCCTCTCCCCATCTCCCTGCCTGCACACCTGCATGCAGCCCACACAGAAGCCCCTCTGCTGTTTCTCCAGATCATGTCTTTGCATGGCTTTCCCTGCCTGACTCCAAACAGGGGGTGCAAGGATGAGAGTCCAAACAGCCAGGTGTGGGTTTAACAGAGGCCAGATGGGGAGGACTGGGGTGCACCAGGGTGATATTAATACAGTTCTTGGGCAGGGCTTGGTGTTGCCTGGGCAGCTTTTGTGGTCCTTCCTCAGAGCCCATTTTCTGTACCCGTTTTCCATGTGGTTTATGAGCTCTTGCAACATCGCAGCATCAGGCACCACTGGCTGTGCCACAGGGCTCAGCAGGGACCCCAGCCTGCGCCTCCCTGGGGCCAGCAGTGACCTCGTGTGCCCCGGGCAGTCCAGGTGCTTGGCTGTCCCCGCACTGGGTGCCAGGGATGCAGCGGAGGAGTCCAGCGCCCCTGCCATGCACAGCACCCACCCTGTGCACAGCACCCACCCCATTCACAGCACTCACACCATGCACAGCGCCCATGCACAGTTCTGCCACTTGATGTCACCATGAAAAAGTCAGAGCTGAGATGTGCCCAGCAGAGCCCAACCCGGGGACCTTCCAGCCATGGGAGCGGGGACACCAGGGGTGCCCAGGGCAAAGGTGCCCAGAAGGGACAGCAGAAGCATAGTGTGGTTCAGAGACTCCATGGGGTGGGCATCTGCCTGCCTTGGATCTTTAATTATATGGAAATATGTAATAAATTAAAGCCTTCAATGATAGGATAAAAGCTAACTCGGAGATTTAAAGTACCTTCCCTTCTATCTTCATCTCTCCCCAAATACTCCATGGTGGGTGGTGTGAAGAGTTTGGCAAAGGCCCATCCCTACCCTGGGCATGGGTCCAAAGGTGCCAGCAGGACTCTGTGCTCAGCCCGGCACCTTGGGTCCCAGCTTTCCAACAGTGGAGGGTGACAGAGACCCATGGCTCCCTGTCCCTGTGAAGGGACAGCGGTGGCTCTGCTGGAGTACAGGACCCCAAAGGGTCCTGCAATTGCAGTGGGGTGCAGCCAATGCAGCGGCACAACGAGCACCAGCCCTGTGCTTGGCCATTGTCCCCAGCAGGCAGGACACTGGGGACATCTCTCGCCACATGCCATGAGAGTGTGCAGCAGGCTGGCAGCGAGGGGCTGGCAGAGGAGCTGAGATGGGTTCACAGCCTCCTGGGCTCTCTGAGCACAAAAGCTGGAAATGGCCTTGCTTTTAATAGTTGGGTTTTTTTTCTTCCCAATGAATTTTGCACTTCTCACCTGATCCCAGGTGGCTGCAAGTGGTGGGCAATGCAGCCCCTGGGGAGGAAGAGCATTTTGGGACAGAGGTCCCTAAAAATTCAGGTCCCCATATAGCCCACAGCTGCTGGCGGGATGAGCTGGTGCCGCAGCTCCACGTGGCTGCGGGTCTGTGCACTGCTTCAGGGCTGGGCTGGGCTGGAGGATTCCTCTGAATTATTTCCAGATGGGGATTAATGCAGCAAATCGAGTTTGCTGCAGGATAGATAAACAAACCAAAGCTCCTCTGGATGCTATTAATAAACCGCCTGCCTGCTGCTTCTGCCCCAGATTTGGGAACATCCTGGTCCTGTCCTGGGGCGCAGGCACACGCTGCCTTGCTGCCCTTCCAGCCCTTTGGCTGTGGGGCAGAGGTGCCAGGGATTCCTCCAGAACTGTGACCACTGGGGTCCCAAACGGGACAGGAGCTGCAAGGATGTGAGTGGAGGACAGTGTCTCTGCCCCAGCCCCCCATGCCGGGCTGCAGGTGGGATGAGGTGCTACCGGCCATGTCCCCTGGTCCCCTGGTGTCTGCTGAGCTCTGCCAGGGATGGTGGGCGCTGGGAGGTGACACCTCTGCTCTCCAGCCTTCTGCTGCAGGGCTTCAGGCAGCTTTGAAACYGGAGCAGGTGTAAACAGGGTGGAGGCAGACTTTGAGCCCTCTCAAACCGGTGCTGCTGTGCTGGCGTGAGGGTAAACAAGTTTTGTGTGGCTGCCGCCCAGCGAGCTCACCTTGCCCACGCCTGCTCATGTGGGGGCTCCTGGGTGTCCCCCAGTGTGCACGCAGACGTGTCATCCTGCTGGGGAGGAGGAGGGTGGCCCATGGGACTCACATCCCAACCCTCCTCATTTTGGCATGGCTTGTGGTCTCCTGCCAGGGGCAAACAGAGCCTGGCCAAGGGCTGGGCTCAGTGGGGTGGCCCCTGGCTCCCAGCAGAGCTCCCCTTTGAGGATCTCTGGGCATGGTGGGCCAGCACAGAAGATGGGGTTAGACCTGCTGATGATATGATTTAAGCTTTGTCCCACCTCAGCCAGCTACGGGGGTCCTGGGTCCATATACCACCCTGTACATGGCTGGTGAGGCAGCACATCCATGGGGGATGCCCTGTGGGGAGGATGGAGGCCAAGGGATGGGTCTGGTTTTGCTGTTTTCCAGCTCTCCAGCCTGCACACACGCAGTCAATCTTAGGCTGCACAGAGCTGGCTGCTTACCTGGCTGGAGCAGTGCCTGGCAGAGGGAGGGACGAGGGCACGGCTCCGCACCTTGCCAGGGCAAGCATCACTGTAAAAATATTTGCTGAAAAAAGTGCAGCTCCACCCCAAGGAAAACTAGGGCCGGGAGCACACTGGTTTGCAGACTGTGGGTGGCAGCGAGTGGCGAGCAGGGGAATGTGTACGGCTGCAGGGAGCCGAGCACGTCCACCCGCTCCCCTTGCAGCCAGGCACTGCCTGGCACCTCCGCTCGGCACCGCTGGGCTCACCCAAGGGTGCCAGGCAGGGAAGCGTGGCTGGGCAAGGCGACAGGCGCTAGGGACCCTGTCCGTGGGGAGATCCTGGCACGGGAAGTCAAGGAGCCGCTTCGGTGGGCAGCCATGCGCTGCTGGAGGGGCCCCAGCACCGTGCTGGCCTGCCTGCTTCTCCTGCGCCCGCTGCCCTCGCCAGCCTGCCCCGCCGCCTGCCGCTGCTCCTCGGGGGAGGCGGACTGCAGCGGGCATGCCCTCCGCAGGGTGCCGCAGAGCCTGTCGGCCAACACCAGCACCCTGTGGCTCGGCTACAACTTCATCACCGTGCTGGGGCCGCGCTCCTTCCCTCCCCTGCCGCAGCTGCTGCTGCTCAGCCTGCCCCACAACCGCCTGGAGCTCATCCACAGCCAGGCGCTGGTGGGGCTCGGGGTGCTGCAGGAGCTGGACCTCAGCAACAACTACCTAACCGTGCTGACGCCCGAAACCTTCCTGCCCCTCACCAGCCTGGCCACGCTCAACCTGGGCAGCAACAGGCTGGGGGAGCTGGAGCCCGGGGTGCTGCACGCCCTGCCCCAGCTCCAAGCCCTCCTCCTGCAGGACAATCCCTGGGTGTGCAGCTGCGACGTCCTGCCCCTCTGGCGCTGGCTCAGCCACAACAGGGAAAAAGTGCGAGGTGAGTGCCCGGAGGACCGTGTCCTCAAGCCCCCCACCCGCTCCACGCTGGCTGGTCACCCCAATGGGGCTGAGGTAGGACCCAGCACCCTAGCTGCCGGCTGGCCACGGGCTCGCTTTCCCAGGCCATGGCAGCTTCTGTGTTTGCTTGGGTGGATGCATCCCTGGGTCTGGTCCCTGGTGCCCACCCTTGGTCACCAGCAGGGATTTCCTGGAGAGGAGGGCTGGGCAATGGCCCAGCGACGGGCACCCACCGCTGTCCCCGGCAGTGGCACCAGTCCTGCCATGGTGAGGGCAAGGTGAGCTGGGCAATGGGCAGCTGGGAGGGCAAGATGAGCCCGTGTGTCAGGGTGGACATCACTGCTGACTCAGCCAGGACTCAGTGCCTTCAGCTTCTTCCCCAGTGCCTTCATGAACATGGGTCTCATCCTGCATTTCTTCCCCTGTGAACTTCAGTGAGGGACAGCTCTGCCAGCAAGGTCTCTCCCTCTGCTGCCATCCACTCCTGCTTGCTTCCAGCTTGGGTGCGCACCTGTCGCTTGTGCTGGATGGGACCTTCTGTGGCATCTCCAGGCTGGCTGCTCACTGCTCCTCACATCTGTCCCCTGGGAACCAGGCCCACCACCTTGCCTGCCCCTTCTACCATCCTGCCCCATCCTATCCCACCCATTTTCCAGTGCCCTCTCCAGCACTGCACCCACCTGCCCCCCTGTCCCAATCCCCAGGGCGCAGGACGTAGATGAGCCCCGAACCCTCACTGCTCCCCTTGTTTGTCCCCTGCCCTGGGCTATCTTGGTCAACCTGGTCCCTGTGCTCCTGCCCTCATCCTGTCTGTCCCACACAGACCTGCCATCCCCTCTGTCCTTGACACCTGCCTTGTCCCAGCTGCCCAGTGTGCCCATCAGCACTACTTTTCTCTTCCAGAGGAGAGTTTGCTCCTGTGCAGAGTCCCAGAGCAGCTGAACAAGTATCCGATCATGTCCTTCAGGAATGAGTCCTTCAGGCAATGCCAAGAGACCTCACTCTCCACCCAGCACTACATCGCCTTCTTGGTCATTGGACCGTTCTCCTTCATGGCCAGCATCTTCTTCTGCACCTTCATGGGCTCCATCATAATCGTTCACCACAACCTGCGCAGGGAATCCCACTTCTGGAGGAGACCCCGCATCTGCAGGGGCTGCTGAGGCCGGGCGACCAGGCTTTAGCCCCAGGCAGCCTGTTGTCCATCCCCTTCTCCAGGTGTCTTCACCCCGCTGTTGTGAACATTTCCCTGTGGACCAGCAAGAGGATGCTCTGTTCCTGGAAATCACTTTTCTTCCTCCTCTCAGAGTTCCCCGAGATGATGCCAAGCTCTMTCTGCCGTGCTGCCGGGGGGAGCAGCCTCCAGCTCAGCCCCCCTGCAGGGCACGGTCTGACCGCAGCTGCTCTCTGTGTTTCGGGAGGCCCCAGGCCGCCCTCAGACCTGCACATCCCCTTCCCAGGGGGGCTAGGTGATCCTTCTCCTCCAGCTTACCCTGTCCTGCCCCTTCTGCTGCCCAGGGGCCTCAGTGTGCGTTTCAGGATGCATCGTATGCCCCCATGTGCCTTTYGGTGCATCCTGGGAGCCCCTGTGTGCATCTCAGGACACACCATATTCCTCTGTGTGCCTCTCGGTGCAGCCCAGGAGTCTCCATTTGCCTTTCGGTGCAGCCCAGGAGCCTCTGCATGCCTTTCAGTTTGCCCCAAAGCCCTCCTTGGGCTTTTTGGTGCCCCTAGCGCTCCCCATCTGCCGTTCAATCACCCCAGGAGCCCAAGAGTGCCTTTCCGTGCCCTCAGGACCCCTTGGCTTGGCTTTTCGTGCATCCAAATGCCATCTGTTTGGCTTTCTGTGGCCTGACAGGCATTGGTTTGCCTTTTGGTGTGCCCCAAATCTCTCCATGTGCCTTTTGGTGCATCTGAAGATCTCTGGGCGCTTTTGGGGCACTCCAGAGCCTCCATGGGACTTTCAGAAAGCCCCAGACCCCTCTGCATGCTGCCCAAGGACAGGGCAGGTTGCAAAATGTCTCTTTTGATAGTTTTTTTTCCTTGAGACAGGGCTGCTGGTGCTGAGRAGGCTCAGCCAACAACCAAGATCTAGGATGAGGCTGAGGTTTAGGGTGAGGATTGGAAAGAGATGAAGCCTCAAGTTCCCASTGATGTGGTTTGGCAAAGGGGCTGCCAAAGGATGGGTGAGGCGGCACAGTGGTTCCTCCCCTGACAGCTTTTTCCCTAGGCTAAAGCTCATCCAAGGCCAAGGTCTAGGGTTAGCTCAGTGATGGGAGTGGGGACAAAAAAGCCCATGTGGGATTACAGCACAGAGTCTGCAGTCCTTGCTGCTGCCTCACCTCCCATCACCCACAAAAAGGGGCTGGGGCTGCCCCTGCATCTCCCTGCCCTGCCGCCTCCTGCCCTTCCCTAAGGAAACACGTCTCCCCCGCACTGGATGGAAATGCTTAGTGAGCGTACTGGGGGATGGCCTGGAAGGAGCTGGAGCTGTGCTCCAGAGGAAAGCACAAGCCCSGGGGACAAAAGCATCTCTCAGTGAGGAGCAACAGCCCTTTCTGGCATGAGTTCTTACCCATTGCAAGGCGATTAGAGCCACAATGAGATGACTGTGGCCACATGCCCTCCTCCTGTTCACTCAATCTCTTGCCCATGCAAGAGCTGAGGGACAAGCCAGGGATGTGGCAGGGGTCAATGCATCTTTTGGCAAGCTCTTGGCAAGGGTTAAATAAATCATGCAGAGAATAAACYGAATGTCACCTCAGTTGTGGCTTGCTCCCGTTTTTATTTTCAAGAGAGAAACCAACCCAGCGTGCTGCCACAATGCTTGATTCCCACTCGGCTCTTCCTGCGGTGCATCTCCCCGGGGAGGGSTGCGAGGGCTGCGGGGAGCTGGTGGAAGCAGCAGCTCCTTCAGTGCTACCAGCCCTGCACCCAGGACCGCTGCCAGGATCAGGCCCTTGCACGGTGCCTTTCCCAGGAGCAATCCCAGCTCTCCCAGRCCCTCTCTACTGACAGCACTCAGTCCTTCCCTAGGTCCATTTGGAGCTAGAACCTCGCTTGTTCATGGCCCTGCTCCTCCTCCCAGATCGTCCTGAGGTTGGGCTGGTGGTCTCAGCACATGGGGAACATGCTATGAATGAGTGATGTTGCTCCAGTTCAGCCCAGGGGAGCTGCCTCTCTGTTTTGCACATCCCTTGGGGCACCTCCCTACAGATGGCCTGATGCGTGGGGTCTTCCCCAGATGCCTTCATCCCTGYGGTAGGTCCTCTGTTCCCAAAGGCCAGCCCCACTGGCGGTGACCCATGCTGGCTCCCAGGAGCTGGTGAGCACAGCAGGGGCAGGGGACTGTTCCCCCTAGATGGAGGTGGGTGAGAGCCAGCTGGCATGGTGCTGGTATTTGGACAGTTTCAGACTGTCCCCGGCCCCCCTCTGCCAGGCCTGTACCCCCACAGGGGRTACAACTGGCTGTTCAGGCTGTCCATCAGCCTGGCATCCCCGAATGGTGATGGCCCTTCCCTCCCAGTCTTCCCTGCAGCTCCTGGCCTTTCTCCCTGCTGGCTTCTCCGTCCGTCCCTGTCCCTCCACCTTTTACTGTTTGCAAACCCTGCAGCAGTGCTGGGTGAGGCTCTGATTCAGCACAGAGGTCCCKGCCAGCTTTGCCAGAAGGCAGAGACGGAAAGAGGCACACGGCACTGGAATAAACCACTTCACGATCCAGTCTAGACTTTACTGAGCTCTTGCAAAAACTTGGTATTAATGTTACATTGACGTATAAAGTAGAATGGGTCCAATTTCTCAGCTGGAGCGAGATGAACTTGATGGAGCCACTGCAGTCAGTGGGACGATGCTCACAGACCTCAGCTGCCATCTGAAAATCCTGCCTGCAAAGGCTGCCGACCCTCAGGGGGAAGCCCCATCTGCTCGGCTCTGGCAAGGAGAAGGCAGTTCATGCCGCTGGGGCTTGGTACCACGTTGCAGGTGGGTTTTCTGCCTTCGCAGGAGGCGGGATGTGATGTTGCCCGTGCACGTGCTGTAGCTGCTCATCACCAGCCTGGCTGGTGCCAGATGTTTCCCCAATGCTSGTGTCTCCACACCCACTCACAGCACCCACGGGGAGGGTGCTSAGGGGTGCTGGCACATGGGCACGTATGCTCGAGGGGAGGAAGGTGTGGGGAGGAACAGCATCAGCATGTCTCATTTGGTTCCCTTCTCCTCAACTGGGATCCAGTTTCCACGTCTCCAGTTTCAGGCAGATGCAGCCACGTGAGCTGGGTCTTCAGGGCTGCCACGGGAGCTGCTGGCAAGCTTGACCTGCAGGTGAGTGTGGCAGGGAAGCTGCCAGTGCCTGCTGTGGTGCCCCGACACTGCAGGCAGGCTGGGTGGCCGCTGCAGACACTGCAGCACACAGCAAGCCACGACCGGCCAGCAGCATCTCTCCTTGCATTGCTGGTGCTGAGGCAGTGTGGAGCTTGCTTGGCTAAAGGTCAATGCAACCATCCAGAGCCATTCCCTGTGGAGATGTTCCTGGCCAGGAGAGCCATGGTGTGAGAGYTACATGCTGGCCATGGCCAGGTCCTGGGGATGTCTTCTGTGCAGGAGAGGTGGGGAGCCAGGATCTTGGCTGACAGCATGTTATGAGCTCCGGAGTACCATGTTTAGCACAGGAGCGTGGGCTGCAGGGCTGGGAGCACTCCTGCTGCAAACAGACCACGTGCAGGAGCCAAGTCATAGCCACGGGCTGATGGGAGGGAGGAACAGGGGGTTCATGCCCTGCGAGGAGCAGAGCACACATCTTCCAGCCCCTGCTGCAGAGGCGGGGGTCACTCGGCACAGCAGGAACACGTGCCCAACCTGCCGAACCATGCCAGCTGCTCCAGCCACTCGGGACCATGAGCACGTCGCACTGGAGCCCTCCGGGGTGGTGGGAGACATGGAGCACACGTCTGAGGGGTCATGCGTGTGCTGAGAAGCCTGAAGCCTGCAAAGTGAAGCACATGTTTGTAGGCTGGCACCAGCTCTTCCCAGCTACCGTGGGAGAGCAGGCAGCATGTGCCTTTCRAAGTCCTTTCCCCTTGCACGTAGCCAGTCAGTGGCAATACTGATTATCAACAGCACTGGTTGGAAGCAATTATCTCTGTACAGTGAAGTCCAAACCATGTCCTGGTTCTGCTGTGCTTTCTGGGGCACGAGCATGGCAGCAGGCCTAGGAAGGGAGGGAGATATACAATGAAGTCACTGTGTATGGATGAAGGATGCTTTCCTCCCATCTCACCCAGAAGAACCCATCAGTGTCCCTTGAAAGGCGGTCCTGGCTGTGCCTTCCTACTGAGTTGGGCAAGGACTGATGGCCCTCAGGGAGAAGGTCACACCACAGTGCTGACTGAGGGGTCGGAGAGGTTGAGCTGGCCGGTGATGTCGGTGGGATGATATTGCTGCAACACACAAATACACAGACAAAGAGAAAGAAGTGTTAGGCAGTTCTGGCACTTGCCCCCGCCTCTACTTACATCTCATGTGTCCCTACAGGATATCTCTTGGGGGTGATGCMACGGCCCAAAACCTGGCTGAAGTCCCCTTCCCAATGCAATCCAAGCTTGTGCAGAGGTCGTTGCAGACACTCTCCAAGCACCCTACAGCTGGGCAGGGAGGACGCCCGGGAGCACGACGCAGCTTCTGCAGAGCGTGGCAGCCACGTCACCTGCGGAGCGAGCCCCTCTCTGCTCTGGGAGAGCTACAAGACAAAGCCTGTGACTCATCAGCCCAGCCCACGGCTGAACCTGTGTTTGGAGGGTCTGGCTGGGTTTCGGCATCTCTCTGTTGCCAGATCAAGCTGTGCTTTGAGGCCAGGGCGTTTCACCTCCTTGCTTGAATGACTCTGCTTTGACTATCCTTTCATGCAGGTGAGGAGATGTGCGGTGTGGTTGACTTGTGATAAACTGTAGCGTCAATTGCTAAYGTGAAAATACAGCCTGTGTTGGGGATGTGGCGTGGATTTGGGGTTCTGCACTCCTTGCAGATGGAGGGGCTAGGCAAACACTCCCTGGGAGAGACCTCCCCAGCGCGCAGTCCCACCAGCAAGCAAATGAGGAGAGCAGAAATACCCTTCAACGGGCAAGAAAAAAAAAAAGTCCTTTCTCCCCAGGCAGGGATTTACAACTGGGCAGTTATTTTCTCCCTTCCTCCTTCCATACTCCCTTCCTCTCCCAGTTCCTCTCCTAACTCCAAACCCTGAACTGGAAGCCCTGTCCAGCCCTGCTGCGAGAGCGGGTGGCACAGAGCATCTTGCACTGCTGTCTGGGGACCTAAATCAGTGCTGGGGCAGGAAAGGCTCTCRGTGGGTCTCGTGTACTGCAGCGCTGACCCTCTCCAGTGACGTTTGCCCGGCCCTTGCACCACACTACCCAGGAGGGCTGCCATTTCGCTGGGCTCCCGGGGGGCTCCTCGGCGACGGGCTTTTTCCCGTCTTGYGTTGGTCAGTGGTGGCTGTGCCCCCCGCGGTGCGGTGCTGCTGGTGGCTCTGGCACTGTGGCTACCCTGCGTGGCTCTACACCCTGCCTCCTGCCACGGGGAGGTCTGGGGTCCCCCCGAGCATTGCGTGGGGTCCTCGGGGCTGCCCTGCTCTGCCCAGTTTTRTGCTTCACCAGGACCCCTCGGTGGGGAGCTGCTGGGGCAGGGGCGGGAGCCAGCAAGCTCCTGTCTCTCCAGTACACGTGCTGGGGACGTGCTGACACCCAGGGAGCATCTCACAGGATCACCCTTTCATTTAGGGGACTAGCTAATATTAAAACGGAGCCTCTGAGAAATTCCTTGCTGTGGCCTTGCTTTGCTAAGTGGCAACACCTCGGCCATCGCCTGTTTGCACAGAGAACGGCCGAGGCGATCCTGAAGTCGCTCTGCCGCCCTGGGGGGAGCTTCTTGTGGCTATTCATCAGTCCACCAAAAAACGCCCCTCTCTCCCAAAAACGGGTGCAGCCGCCCCCTCCTTGCGAAAAATTAGGATTCCAGCTAAATGCAATCTTTCCTTTCCACAGCAAAATGGCCGGGAGGTGTGCGCTCACGGGACAGGGCTTGATTCCCGCAGGGAGGAGAGGCGACTGGGAAAGGGGAGAGGCTGGGTGACTCACTGGTGGAGAAGAAGGAGGAACTTGAGATACAAAAAGGAACGGGAGAAGAAAGGTCCTTTGTTAAATATCCTGCCTGATGCAAGCGGGGGGGAAAAGCTGTGTGTGCATGTGTGTGTGCATGTGCCTCGGTGCACGTGTACGTGTGGCTGCTGCGGTGGAAAGCTGGAGGTCTAGCAGGGCAGGCTGGGGCGTTCTGGCCTCTCTGCACAGCTCCAGGGGTGGGAAACGCTAAAATAACCAAGTGAAGTGGGGAATCTGGCCAGAAAAATTAAAATACAAGAGCATGGCTTTTGATTTGAAAGCATATCTCCTCCAATCACAGTTATCACAGGGTAACATTCTCATTTACTTTTTTTGTGTAGAGTTCATGCATGCGATTTTTAATAATAAAAATTAAAAAAAAAGGAAAAGAAAAAAAAGCAAGAAAACGGTCATATCAAAACTATGTTAAAGTAGAACTAATGCTAGAAGCACATATCAGTAATTTAGGGTAAATTATGTTACAGGGATGGTGCAATTATCCCCAAACCAAACATTATAAAGCCAAGAAATTAATCAATATTAACCGTAGAAGAGACTCAAACATGTTAAGGTATGGAAGTGAAGTGAAGGCACCAAAAACTTTAAATGACAACCAGGAAGAAAATATAGACAAGAACTTAATATGTCTTTAAAAATGACTTCAACCTAATCTGAGCTTATATGGTAGTCCCTGGCTGGTGGAAGATTTTCTGGAAGAATTTTGGGGTTTTGGTTTTTTTTTTTTTTTTTTCAATTAAAAATTAGGATTCCAGCTAAATGCAATCTTGCTGTACAAAACATCAACTTCCCTTAAAAAAAAAAATTAGTTGTCTTTGACCTACTTCTGGTTCTTTTGGGCCAAAAACTACGTTCTTTTTCAGCCAAGAAGCGTTTGGCTTTGGGACGGCTGATCCTTCACTGAAAAGGTGACCTTTTCCATGAACCCCCTCGGTTCTCGACCAGCTCTGGCACCATCCCCATGGCTGCAGGGCGAGCATCGCCTCGCAGCGCCGGGCCCTGGCTTGGCAATGACGTGGGACGTGTGTCATGCTGTGTCTGGGGGGACGCCCGCGGGCTGGCAGTGTGACTCTGCGGGCGCTGATGACGGCTGCAGTGGGAGGGCTAAGGGACCTGTGCACCTCGTTACGTGTCTGTACGAAATGTGCCGGCTCGGAAGGTGTCTGTGTGGTTTATGCGTCTCACATGGCTTCTGTGGGGTTGCAGTATCGTGGGTGGCTGCGATGGATGGCAGTACGTCAGCTCTGCGAGTGCTATTCGAGTTGCAGGAGCTGCCTATGGGGAACACATGCATCTCCTCCTGGGGCGGTGGGGATGATGTGCCGCGGAGAGGCTGTGCAGCTCGGGTGATGGTGGGCGCTAGGACGTTCAGAGTGGGGTGGTAGCTTCCCAGGGCTGTCTTGGCTCCATGGTGCCAGCCTGTCTCTCTGGCACTCCTGAGGGACCATTCTGCAGGGCTGCAGAGCAGAATCCATTTTTAAAACTCCCGACAACGAAAAGGAAAGAAGCAAGGCCACCAGGTTTGCGTCTTTCGCTCGCTAGCCAGGAGAGCCCGTGGGGCTGGGGTCAGCCTGGCCTTCCAGCCCCATGGGCTCTCAAGCCTTGCCCGTCTGAGACCTGGTGTGGGCCCGCGGCTCTGCCGAGCATCATGAAACAGATCGCCTCGCTGCTTTCTCATCTTTACAAGGACCCCAGGCAACGTGTCCCAGCATGCTATGTACTCATGGGGCCTTCCACAGCAGGAGGGCATTGGGGTCTCTGAGCCAGGGCTGCTGCATGGAAGCGGAGGGCACCAAATGGCAGGTTGTGGCATGAGCTGGTGGCAGCACCCTCCCGCTGGCTGCTCACCCCGCAGAGCAACCAGCAGGACGGCCCAACATCACGACAAAGCTTGCTCCACCACGGGCCTCCTGCAATAGCTGGACCTTGGACCTGCTAGCCTCCATCTTGGCTGCGTTGGCTTGAATGTTGGCCCCACTAGCCTGTTCTTGACCCAACTAGCCTGGATCCCTGGGGAATGTGTCCTGGGACCCTGGCCACAACACCCCATGGCAGGCAGAAGACTGCGACAGGCTCCTGGGCAGCAGGGCATCGTTGCCCATAGCTGCCTCGCAGATGCAGCTGCCCCCAGAGCAGGGGCCATCTTCTGGGATGAGTGGGGCCATCTCCCTCCACAACTCGCCTGTGAGCAACGTGGCAAGAAGAGCATGGCCGGGACCCAAGGCACAGGGAGCCCCATGCTGCACTGGTCCCCACCGGGGGAGGGAAGGGGAGAGCATGGCTCCACTGCTCACCCATGGGACCTCTGGTGCAGGTGGCCGCTGGACGTGGTCAGCTCAGGGTGCTCCTACCTCGGGGAAGAGAGCACTGTGGAGTGGTGTGGCATAGGGTGGATGTCACACCATGGAGCAGGATCAGGCCCAGGATGCTTCCCCGAAGAGGGAGCGATGTGGGAGGTATCAGGGGTGCCACACGCCAGCTGCCCCATTGTTCCCGGGTTTTCCCCCTCTCCTGTGCCCACCACGGGCACTGGTCCCCCCAGGTGCCCACTGCACTATGATGCTCTTGGTCTCCCAGGACAGGACCCCTTGGTTTCCTAACCATGGAGTGGTTCGAACACAACAAAACATGGGGTTCTATTCAGGACATGCTGAGGGTCCCCCCCAGCAGATCTTTCTGCAGGTTTTTTTTCTCCTTTTTTCTGTGCATCCGACCTGTCCCTCCTCCTCCTCACTCTTCCCACCTTCTCCCCCCTGCACCACCCACCCCATCTCTGTCTCTTCTCCCCCGGTCAGGGCTCAGGCCACCAAGACACAACCTGCAACCTTCCTGCAGAGCTGCTTGGGGGGTGCAGCAGTAGGGAGGGGGGACCCCAGACATGGGGACATCACTGGGACGAGGTGTCACCCAGGGAGCACGGAGGCAGTGCAGATGACAGGGATGCCCGTCTTCCCTGTGGGGTACGGGGGATGAGTGCGGAGAGCGTGGGTCCCCCCCCCATGCCTGCCAGGCTTCGAGGTGACAGCGAGAGGAGCACTTTGTGTGAGACTGTGGCAGCCAAGCCCGGCCAAGGGCTCAGCTGTCCCCGGGGCCGTGTCCCAGGGGTGCTCCAGGAGCTTCTCGGGATGGAACCTGCATTGGTGTCAAAGGCAGCTGCCTCCATTTCGCATACAGAGCCGTGGCCCCGAGACCCCCTGCAGTATCGCATGCTGCTCCCCGAGGCACCCCGAGCCTGCGGCGGGGGACGGGCCACCCCACCACGGGGGGCCGCATCTCCCCGCGCTGCCGCCATCCCCCCGTCCCCACCGTGCCTCGGGCAGCCTGGCAGGGAGCCTGCTCTGAGCAACCTGGGCAGAAACCCGCCGGTTGCCCCAGGGAGGCGATTTTGGCAAGCCCGTCGCGCCGGCAGGTCGGGCAGCAAAATGCAGCGGCCGCTGCCACACGAGACAACAGAGTAGCCACAGTGCAGAGTGTCATACAACAGACGGCAACATGCAGAGGGACACCGGCTCAGTCCGACAGACCAACAGCCCAACCTGACGCTGAAGAGTGTCTGAAGCTCCAGCACGAGCAGACACGTTTGCACATTTGGAAACAGCTGGCTTTAGAGGCAGCAATTTGGAAATTTTCTCTGGTTACATGAGAGCAGTTTTACTCCGAGGCGGAAAGCACAAGTTTAAACCAAGGTTGGGTCTTTAACAACCTCCTCTTTCAAGCCTTTGCGTCTCTTTTCTAGAGCTGCATTACTGCTGACGATAACCAGAGACAGCTGTCACTCCTGTGCCGAGGACTACGTCCCGAATGCTAATCGTCACAAACAAAAATYACATGTAAAGAATGTGACACGCATGGCTCTCGGTGAGGTGACACGGTGCCCAAATTAAATCGGGGTGATCATTTTTAGGCATACAATGACAAACAGGTACAGGAACACTCAGGAACAGAAAAAAAAAAAAAAAAATGTCATCGGTTTCAAGAGGTCAGCACCGGTAAGGTGAGCAAAGCACAGAGAGAAAAATAAAAAACAATCCAGGAAAAAAAAAAAAAAAAAAAAATGTCATCGGTTTCAAGAGGTCAGCACCGGTAAGGTGAGCAAAGCACAGAGAGGAACATCAGAAATCATCCAGGCAAAAAGAAAACAAAAAACAAAACAAAAACTTGGTTGCATCTCCCAACTCATCACAGGACTCCAAGCCACCTCCTGCCTGCCCTCCAGGATCCCAGCATCCTTTCAGGTACACGGGATGACTGACTCACTGACTCACTGACTGACTGGTGACGAACATGAGCTATGCATGTACACTGGCAGCTTCGGGATGGGTGTGTGGCAGTCGATGGGATGGCAGAAGAGAGAAAGAGAGAGAAAGAGAGAGGGCAGAATTGTTCTTCTTCCTCTTACCGTATCCTTGGAGGACCTACGTCTCTTGAAGCTGGAGGCCAGGGTGGAGGTGATGGACCTAAAAGTGGCTTTCTTTTTAGGGTCAGGTTCTGCTCTACCACTTTTTCTATCCTAAAATGAATATGTATAAGTGATTAGATCTCTAGTGTGTTGTTGGAAACGCTAAATCTATTTGAATACTGCCCCGTGTCATGTCCTTCATTTAGGTGAGAAAGCTACTGGAGGTGTCCTGTCACTCCCAGTCCTCCAAGGGCCTCCACGACCCACGGCTACAGGTCGGCCGCCACACTGCTACGGCTACGGGGCTGGCCTGGCATCTGGAACGCTGGGAACCCCTCTGGGGAGTAGCCCTGCTCTCCTGGCGTCTGCGTCCAGGCCGGCACAGCTGACCTCGCTTCCTGGGGATGCTCTGCCTGGCGCCCTGCCCCTCGCTTCCACCGCTAGCCTGGCTAGACCGAGAGGTGAGATGCTGCACCTACCACTAAAAAAAAATTGCTCAGGGCCTTTTCTGAGGCTGAATCCTAGTGCCACAAGAGAGAGAGAGGACTGCATTGAAAGAGAAGTCATTGTATGAATATTCTGTAAAAAAATGTATTCAAAAATTTAAATGACGCAGTTGTGCAAAGCCGAACGTGGTTGTTGGTGGTGGKTTTTTTTTTTTCCAAAGTAAAACGGGTTAAAAAAACCAAGGAAACTGGAAGAAAAAGAAAAGGCAAAAAAAAAAGGAAAAGAAAGGGAGGAAGCAAAGCGTTAGCGCTATGATGTCATCGGGGTTGGGATGAACTCAAAGAGAAACAGAACTGAAAAATGTAGCCATTGGTGTTAGCGAGTCGGACCTGGTTAGCGCAGGCTGGGAGCACCAGCCGCCATGGTGCGGGGGCAGCGAGCCGTGGGGACCGGCCGCGCTCTGCGGCGGGCGCTGAGAACGATTCCTCCCCAATTGCTTTCGTGCCAATGAGTGTGACCTTTCCGACGGGGGACGGAGTGACCAGGTCTGGCTCTGCTACCGCACGGGGGTAACCAAAATGTATCCCGCTGGTGCGTAGAGCATGCTCGGGGATACATTTGCTCCTCCTTCTCAGTTCTCTCTTTTGCGGACATGCACAAACGGAAAGGAAAGCAAGATGAATGGAATGAAATGTCTTTTTCTTCCATGGCATCTTAGGAAATAGCCATGGCAAAACTGTGATCCCAAAAACCATTATTTTTGTTTGTTTGTTTTAACAAATAAATCTTTCCACTTGCCTACCTTCTAGCAATGTACCAGATACTAGTGCTCTGACGTTTCCTCCTGTGGAAAAGTCTTACAATGTCAAACGGCTCTTTACCATGAGGCTGTTTACCCCCACAGGGCAGCATGCTTTGCTCACAGTCCCACAGACTCTGCCCAAGGACCCAGTGCAGTATTTTCTAGAAGGTTGGCAAGTGAAAAATGGCAGTGCGACTAGTGTGCTCTGTCCCAGCAGCCTTAACCCCCTCGGTGCTGCTGCTTTTTGGAAGCAAAGGGAAAAAAAATAAAAAAAGAAAAAAATAGAGAAATGGCTTTTCCGCGACTCTTATCAGTGAACTGAACCCAGCGAGCTCTCAGGATACAGCAGCCCGGCCTCGTGCTTCCCTCGCTGCTCTTGGGCAGGTCGTCTCCACCCGGGCAGCCCACCCGCACACCCCAGCCAGTGCTGCTCCCGCAGGGCCACTGCTCCGGGCTCATTTTGGGGTCCCCAAGCCTCATTCTCTCTCCTTCATTCACTGGCTCTGCTGCGAACGGCAGTCTCCTTTAGTCGCCTAAAGGATCTCTTGCTCTTTGAACTCCGGTTTGCTTCCCCAAGGAAGAAAAGCAGCCCGGGCAATTCAKAGAGAGCCTCCAGCTGCCCTAAACTGGGGTTCGGGGGCACCATGGGGCTCAGCCCCAAAAGCAACAGGGTAGGGGAAGTGTGAGGCTGGTGGCCCACAGACATGCCCACACCTCAGTGTCACTGCCAGGCACTGCTGACCCCCCCGGGTTCCCCTGCCTGAGCGGCACGGAGGTGTTTCAGGGATGGGAGAAGCCGGGAGAGCAATGGCCCCACGGAAGGGGCCCAGGGGAGYCTTGGTGCTGACAGGCACCGGCATTGCTGGCTCCCAAGTGGGGAGATGTCCTTGTCTCCAAATGACAAGAGCACGCACCACCTCTTTTTGGAGTCGGTCCTGGGTACGACAAGGGCTACCACACCCCCGGGGAGCGGGCAGGGAGGGGGGGGCGATGGAAACCATCCTTGGAGCATTTCTCCACCTGAGCACYGGGCAGGGATGCTCAGCGGCAGTGGATTAACCCTCCCGTCTGCTGGTGAGCGCGGCCGGAGCTGGGCAGCAGGGCAGAGTGCCTGCAAAGGGAGCTGTGCCAGCACCGCTTCCCCGGCCAGGGCAAGACGTGGCTCCAGCACGTGGTCCCCAGCAGAGCAAAGTCCCCATCCCGAGCACCGCTGGGGGCATTTGGGCCAGGTCTCTGTCCCGGCTGGARCTGTGCACAACACCTCCCGGGAGTGATGGCATCGGCCAAGGGCAGCTCCTGGGGACAAGGCAGGGGCCCTACAGCTTGCTAGGCGCCCAGTAATGCCTGGCTGGAGTTACTGGSGTGTGGGGTGGGGACAGAGGGCCCGTGCTAATCCACAGCTCTGCATTCACTGATTTGGTGAAGGAATGGAAAACGCACCTGTTGGAGATTTGCTCTAAAAACGGTTTGTCCTACCTGCAGGTTTTTCCTCCACACATTAACGGCCGCAAACGCCAGCTGCATCTGCTTCCTCCGCGCGTCCTTATGCCTTTTGTAAGCTATTTCTATGAATATTAAAAATATCCCGGCAACAATACCTCCAGCCACCAGCATAAACACACCTGAAATAAGCAGGAAAGTTACAGGGGGCAATGGAAATTGCACCATGACACTTCATTTCCTCTGTATCACGCTCAGCAACAGGAGCATCTGCCAACCCAGGGCCCTCCCGGCCCCCCGCCATCCCCCCGCAGTCCTGGAGGGGCTGGGGAGGGGAACCCAGCAGAGCAGGGCAGGCGCTGCAGGTTGGGCACCCGCGGTGATGGGCAGAAAGGTGACGATGGGGTGCTGGATGTCCGTGCAAGCTCCTGTCGGTCGGGCACAGGGCACTGGCTGTGCTGCAGCAATGCTGGGGGCAGGCACGGCGCGCTGGGTGCTGCACTGGGCACCAGGGCAGAGCCCGTCCCCTGGGGCTGTAGGGTCATTTGCACCAGAAACCCAGCTCTGGCGCTCCTGTTTGGCTCGTCGGGAAGGACAGACACGCACAGAGCTCTCTGTGCTGTCCTCAGCTGGCTGCAACCCTCAGGGATGACGTTTTGGGAGTGGTGTCTTGAGGAGACAGAGCAAAGTGCCCCCTCTCTCAGTGCTTCTGCCCTGGCCTGTGGTGCCAGCGAGGATGGGGTCTCATCGGACACCCCTCATCCCGCATCGCCACATTGGCTGGGTGGGTGAAGGACCGGCAGCACCGCATTGCTGCGAAGGACAAGCCCGTCTCGGGGAACTCGCAGTCTTTGAAAAGAGGGACCAAGAAAAAYCCCCTCTGTATCGCTTCTCCTCCTCCTGCCCGCTGCCCAGGGCCAGCCAGGACACGCTCCTCAGGGCTGGGGGGCTGCCCCTCGCCACCAGCTCCCTCCTGCAGCAGGGTCCACGCTCGCCTCCGCGGCCGCTCTCGCCTCCCCCGAGGTGCTGCTCCCCTCTCTCTGCCTTGGCGACAGCTCTGATTTCACTGTGACAGCCGCAGTTTGGCCAGAGCAGAGGGAGGGGAGCAATGTTCAAAGCAGGACAGCCCCACCGATGAGAAAGCCACCCCAGGGAAGGGGGGGAAAACTTCATGGAGCTGTTTTGGACAAGGTGGGTTGGACCCCAACACAGCAGCCTCCCAGCACTAGGAAAGCACAAACCCAGAAGAAGCAGAGCTTTGGCCCGAGAGGAGAGCCCCGGAGAGGAGAATGTCTTGAGCGAAAGCAGGCTACCCAGCGAAGAGGAAGAAAGAGGTTTGCAGAACAAACCTGCCATATTTTCAAAGGTGAGTGTTGCTGGGGCATTGCTACGGGAATCACACTCCTGATACCTCACCCAAGTCTTGTCCAAATCCTCCATGAAGCCGTTCTCGTGGGACCTGAAAGCACAAGGAGACAGGACAGAGTAGTCACTGGGGTCCGGCCGCAGGCAGCTGGGGCACATGCTCTTTGTGCCTTCATGCCCTCGGTCCTAGGACTCTGCACTTGTCTGCAGCCTACAAACACAAACCGATGATGTGTGTGTGCACACTTGTGCGTGCATGCCTGGTTACTGCGTGTGTGTGCACATGCATGTGCATGTATGGCTTTTGCATAGAGTCTGAGTGGCCTGTCTGCGGTGGCTGTCTGTACTGCATGTGTTTGCCTACTGCCCTGTGCACAGTGCTGCCACGAGCCACGTGCACGGTGCAGCGGGTGCGAGGAGGCATCCACAGCTGCCTGGTGCCACTGCCCCGTGTCTGAGAGCCGGAGAGCTGGCCAGCTGCTGCCAAAAAGAGCCATGTGTAAGCTCGGTTCCCAAGGGGATGGATGGAGCTGACGGCTGTAGGCAGGGCTCGAAGAGAGTGCTCGGAGGGAGGCTGCAGGTAGCTGACATGAACCACATCCCCAGTGCCCTCCTGTGCAATCCCTCCACCTGCCAGGGCAGCTTGGGAGCTCAGGCAACGCTGGACCCCAATCCTGTCTGGTGATCACCAGCACCCTCTAGATCAGGGCTGGCGAATAACTGCTGCCTGGCACCTCCCTGATGTGCACGGCAAGGGCTGGGACTCTCCAACAACCTCGTGTCACAGCTTGGGAGGAAACAAACCATGTCCCCGCAGTGCCCGTCTCTGCTAGTGGGGACGGAGGTGGGCACAGAGCACACGTCCCACCATGGATCCCCTGCACTTTCCTCCCTCTTGTTCATGGCACATCCCCACTGCCTTCCTGGCCACCTGTAGCCCTGGGCTTCCCCATCCTCTCCCAGGAAGACACAAAGGGCTCCTGCTGCCTCTCCAGGCTTCTCACATTGTTGTCCCAAATCCCATCTGTCCTGCTGCCACCCATCCCTTTGGTAAGACCACCCCACAGACGGGGTCCCATGGCTCCCGTTACCCTATGTCCTGCCTGTGTCTTCCACAGGCAGCCCATCCTCTTTCTCAGGCCTTTCATCTCCGCATCTTTGGCAGAACCCTGGTGGCTTCTGACCCTGTCTCTGTAAAATTAATCTCACATGTTCCTCTCCCTCCACTTGCTGCTTCCCATCTGCCTGCTACTCCATCACCACATTCCTCGTCTGCAACGTGTGGCATTTCCACACTAATACAAGGAAATCCCACAATATCAGACTGTCTTGTGGCACCCCGTGCTGCAGGCTCATGCTGGTCTAAAAGCCTTAGTTGGACTCAACAAGGGTCCTGAAATATCTCTGCCTAACAGGAATAGCCAGAGTTGAAAGAAAAACCCCTGGAAGATGAAGCCAGGGCAGTGCAATGCTACCGGCCAGGCTGAGCTCACAGGGAGAAGTGGGGAAAGCATCCCCTGCCTGCTGCTGCAGCCCGCACCCTGCTCAGAAGGACCTGGTGCTGGATGGCCCCAGGGCTGCTCTCTACCAGCTTTGTCTATGCTCTGCGGCCAGGCACAGCTCCTGCTCCCTGCCCTGCTCTGCTCTGCCCTCCCACCAGCTCCTTCCTGCTCCCCCAGCCCAGCCGGAGCTGGGGCTGCGGGTGCCCACCCTGGTCACTCAGGCACAACCCCTTTGTCAGGAGGGACACAGCAGCCCCCAGAGCCCCGGTCCCTGCAGAGGGCTTGGAGGATGGGGTGGCAGTGCCTGGCACGGGGCTACTTGCGCGCTAACACATGCAGCATTTGGGGCAAGCCCCATGCTGAGAGCCGTGTACGGACTTGAGGATGGCCAGGGAGACGTTCTGCTTCCACGGGCTGTCCTTGCGCATCCCGATCCCAAAGCCGGAGCGGAAGAAAAGCTCCCCCGTCGTCACCAGGTCACACTTCTGGGAGGCCTCAAACTCCAGCACCGCCGAGTCCCAGATGAAGGCATGGAGCTTGCTGGACACCGGGAGAGGACAGACAGGTAAGGTTGGGCAGCCCAGCATGTCTGCAGCCACCATGGGAGCAGCGAGGGTACTCCCAGCCTTAATTTAAACACTGATTAGCATCACCCTCCTCCCAGCAGGGTCTGTCTATGTGCTGCTGGGAGGCAAAAGACCTGGCAAAATTTTGGAGGAGGAGTGTGAGGGTTTTGTATGGGATTTGAAGCCACCCAGCTTTGCATAGAAGCAACCGCAGAGGCCAGAAAGGGAGGCCATGGCCAGGGCCAGGGCTCCGAGTGTGCCTTTCCCCACGGAGACCTTGTGCTCTCCATCCAGAGACCTGGCACGCACTAGGACTAGGCAGGTCCCATCAAGCCATGCAGCTCCCTCCAGGTTTGCATCAGCCCTGCTTGCTCCACCAAACTGCAGCCCCCCAAAACTCTTCCCAGCATGGCCAGACAAGGTGCTGGTCCCACTCACTTGTCCCTGACTGCCTGGATAGCTTCGGCAGCGCTCTCATAGTTGTGCTTCTCCATGTGCCGGTACATGGTGCTCAGCTCCACCTGCCGTCGGAAGTAGATGTCCACCGAGCTCTGCTTCACCGTAGCATAGATGAACTTATCAGAGGGATTGCGCAGCTGAAAAGCAAGGGCAGGGCTCCTATTTCTTCTGTCCTTCACCAACCAAATTGGCTCATCCCAAAGCTGTGTTTCCTAATTTCCCATCCCCTTCAGGGATCTGTTTCCCAGAGAAGACCTTGATCTCCTCAGCGGAGCTGAAGATGCCATGGGGCAGTGGATGCCATGGGGCAGTGGATGCTCTGGGACCATGGTGGTGGGGCAGGGGATGTTATGCGACAAGGACACCATGGCACTGAGGATGCAGGACACGTGGATGCCATGGGGCTGGCAGTGCCATTGGCAGAGGGTGCAGGATGCTGTGGGTTGGTGCTGCTGTGGGGTACATTCCTGCATGCCTGGGCTGATAAGCTGTGGCTGTGTCCTTGCCAGAGTAGGAAATGGGTTTGAGCCATACTGGTATCTGCTGAGAGTATTGACTGCACCGCAGGGACAATTTCATTAGTTATAACTCATCCATAATGAATTGTTTCCTCGTTGGTTAGTGCAGGCTCTCCAGGAACTGGCAGGCAGTTTGGCTGGGTACATGCTATTTCTGGACAAGGTTTTCCCTGCTGATCCTTGTGTCTGCCCGTTGCCACCTAGCACAGGGGCTCAGACCCACCAGCGACAGCCCCAGGCAGAGCTACCTGGGGCTCAACCCCCTGACACAGACCCACAACCATGTTAAAGCAGGGCTCTGGGTACTACAAGCCATATTATATGAGCCAGGAGATACCCACTGGAGGCAACTCCTGCTTCTCCGCCCAGAGGTGGACAGGGAAGGGGAAAGCAAGTGAGGGGTCATTACCCGGGGGTCGTTGATGCCCGTAATTCTCTCCTCAGGCCGGTCTAACACCAGGAAGGCTGCCAGGTTGGCAGTGTATGAAGCCACAATGATCATAGCGAAGCCAGCCCACACCATGCCAAGAATACGGGCAGAGAAACTCCGGGGAGCACCTGGAGGGAGAGAGGCAAGATCAGACTGGCACAACAAGGGCTTGACTTGGTCACCAAAGCCATATCTACCCCACATGAGATTGATGGCAGGTGCAGATGTGCCCCATCTATCTGCTCRGCTGACAGCCATGCAAGGAGCTCCTGCATTGCCCACACCAAGAAAAACCCATGCCTCCTTCCAGGGCATGATGTGTCTCACCCCGAGCAGATGGGTAACCCTGGGCAGGAGAAGCAGCCCAAGAAGGACCCGTTTCCCATCACTGATGGTGAGAGGTGGCAGGATGGTCCAGACAGGGAACGCCACACCCCCAGCACCACTGAATCCCCCACCAGCCCACTCCAGGGGAGGCTCAGGGAACGAGGGCTGTACCAATTCACTGAACGGTCAGCCGAGGGCATCAGCCCTGCCGCAGAAACGAGGCAGTGGAAGAAGGCATGAGCTTCTCCCCCAGCCTGCTGTGCCCCCCGGCTCAGGGCCAGGGCCGCAGGGCAGAGCAGTCCTGCTGCATGCTGCAACGCACCTTCTCCGATGCCGGAGTTGAGCAGGACTCCCCAGGAGAACCACATGGCCGAGGAGAGGGTCAGGGCATCTTCCTCCTCCTCCTCACTGTTCACTTTGAACCGACCAAATGGGCTGGAAAACAAGACAGAGAGCTCTTCTCATATCCCTTATCCTGGTTCCCAGGCCTCTCTGCTGTGCCCTAAGTGTCCCGATGCAGCCGTACATCACTCATCCCCACAGACAGTGCCTATGCCCCAAACAGCTCTTCACCCCTGTTGTCCCACTGCCCTGCATGTCCCCTCTGCTGATCTGCAACCCTGTCCAGCTCACACTGGTACTGGTCCCATCACGCTTCTCTCCGGGCCAGAAAGATCATCTGATCCTGGCCATCTCCAGCCTCTCCCACCGCAACATGGAAGGCTCACTGCAGATTAACCGCAAAAGCCTCTGGGCACAGGGCTAATGGGAGGGACAGGCTCCCTGCCCTTCAGAGGAGCTGCCTTGGGGTGAAGGAAGGGGACTAACTCAGAGCCCAGAAGCTGACGGTCCCCTTGGTCGGGCATCAGCACGGCACCTGGTCTGACAGGCATGTTCCCACATACCCAGGTGCCGAGTACCCCACATATCCACATCTCTCAGCTTAGCAGCAGCCAGAGAGACCAGGAGCCTCAGCCCAGGGCTGGCGGAGCACAGAAAGCGGGTTTAGCTCCTGCAAGAGCCTCCTGAAGGGCTGCAGGGCTGTGCCTGAGCAAGACCCTGCAGGGACCCAGGGGACGGTTCCCTGTCCCCTCCAGCCCTTGGGTGACCCAAAGCGCACTCACCTGAATCGGTCTAAGAGGTACAACATCACTGCCACCACGTGCACAGACAGTCCCACCAGCAGCCAAAGCGTGCTCTGGAAAGGCTGCATGAACGAATCCAAGGTGCTGCGGGGGATTTCCTAGCACACAGGAGAGAGGTGAACAGCGCTGGCACCCACCATGCCTGCACCTTGCCCGCCTGGCTGGACTCACAAGGGCCCCTGTCCTGCTCCGAGCTCCTCCTGCTCTGCTACGCAGGAAGGCTCAGGGTGGCTGAGACAAGACCCAGCATTAAAACCAGCAACCTGGAGGCTGGCATCCCACAGCAAAGGCTGGGATTTGCGGCGGCTGCCCTGGCGTGGGCTTGGGGCAGCAGCTGGGGGAGCTGGGCATGGTGCAGGCATGGCACGTGTCTGCAAGCTGGGGAGCAAGAGGTACCTCCCCTGTTCTACAAAACATCCCATCCCAGCCCATACCTTCTTCACAAGGATGGTGAGGCCCTGGTACTTGAAGGGCTTGGAGAACTCAATGTACTGTGCCCGCTCGTTGTTGATGGTGAGGGGAGCCACAATCATGTCCGCTTGGCCGCTCAGCAGCTCCCCCATCATCCCATTCCACTCCTTCTTGTTGCTGTTGTTAACCTGGAGAGAGCCAGTGCAGGATCAGTCCACTGCCCTGACACCTGTCCCCCACCAGCCAGGACCCCCACACACGTGGCAGGCGCCCTGCACTGCCCTCCCATCCAACCCCTGCTCTGGAGAAGGGCCTGGGGGTGTTTCGACACACGATACAGGCAAAGAAGTATCGCAGGTTGCCCAAACTCACCCGCTCTTGGGTACCAAATTTACCATCAGCCACCAAGTGAACCTCGTAGGTGAAGTTCATCACCCCTGCCAGCCGGATGAGCAGGTCGATGCAGAAGCCATAGCAGCACAGTGCCACGGTGGGGCGGCCTGCGGGCGGGAGAAAATGGGGGGGACAAGTGGAGGCAGCCCTTTGCCAGGGACCCCATGCAGGATCCACGGCTGTCCCCAGCAAGAGCATCCACCTGGTTGGCTCTGGTTTCATGTGAGATGTAATCATGTTATTCAGGCAGGGCCATCCACCTTGACCACCCTCTCCCACTGCCTCCATCGCCTATGGGTGCTGGCAAGCAGGGGGCAGAGGGGTCTTTTTCATTTGCTATGTCCCAGTTGAGGTGGGCTGAGAATTGGTGCTACTGACGCACTGTAGGGGATGGAGGGGGCTTGGTGCATGCAGGCTCTGCTGGAGGAGTGCTGACATGAACCCACCAGGCTGAACACAGCCCGGGACACAACGCAGGGCTGGGGAAGGGGGGAGTTGTGCACAGGAAAGTGTGATGGGCCAAGGGGATGCACTTCAGGTGGATTTGGGCAAGCCTGGCATTGCTAAGCAGCTCACACCCCCACCAGGTGCGCACTCCTAATCCTGAAACAGGTTTTCCATAATAAAATGGTTTGAAACTGGTGTTGTTAGTACCAGTGCAGCAGGTGCTAATGTGCCTTGGGGTTCTCGCTTCTGCTTGACATCAAGGCAAAGAGAACTGGAGCATGTCAGGAGACAGAAACATGGGATGCAATCCCCCAAAACAGCCCTGGAGCCTACCCAGAAGAGAGACACTGGGAAAATCACCTGTTGGGGTCAAAAGCCTGAATCCCAGTGCCCAGTTATGGCACAGCACTACTGTGGGGCTGAACTGACAGGAGGGCATTTGGGGGCTGAATGTGCTGTCACCTTTCTGTTCCTCACCCTCCGGGCCTCCTGTGCGACTGAGCACCCTCCCTGGGGACCCCTTCTTGGGATAGGCGTCTTCATCAGCTGGGTGGGCTGGGAGAGCTGCTGCGCTCATCACCAGACCGAGTTACCTGGGATGGTCTCGTTGGGTCCAGTGCAAAAGACCTTTTTCACAGGATCTCCATTGATGGTGAATTCCTCCCTGCATGTTCCATCTGCTTGCGTGGGCTTCACATACACAAAGGGCTCTTGGTGGATCGTCACGATCTGCGGGGCGAAGCACAAACACCTGCTTGTCTCTGTTCCCCCCCAGAGCTATCTCCCCCTTGGGTGGGGAGCTGGGCTGCCCTCTCCGTGCAAGCATGGCCAAAATGCTGTGGTGCCCTCCTCAGCTGCCATCTCAGCACGTGAGACCACTCATCCCAGCAGCAGGGCCTGGCTTTGACACAGGGAACATTTGCTTTCCCTGCACCCAAGATGAGGAACAGCCATATATCAGCATTCTCCTTCGTGTGGCACTTTCACCTCATCCTCAAAGCCTTTCACACCCCTCTCCCTAACAGCAGGCTGATGAGAGCCACCTCATAGCCAGGATTAGTGCCCTGAATGGTGCTCCAGACACTGTCACACTCCCCCATGCTAATGCAGATATTTCAGTCCTGCCCCGGACCTTTTCAGTAAAGCAGCATCCCAACGCATCTGCACCACCTCTGCAGGAAAGGGCTCACTGCTGGTGGGAATGTGTGATTTCCTGGACAGTAGGACAAATGAACAGTCATACTGGGAAGACTAGCCTGCCCAGGATCCAGTCACTAAAGGGGCTGATGGGCTACACTTAAGGGAAGGGCATGAGAAGCAAAGCAAAAGTGGAGGGACCTTCTTCCAGTGTCACCTCCAGCTTCTGGCCATCAGCTCTTCAGCGATTTCCTGAGCCCAACATTGCAGCCACCAGCCCACCCACCCTCCACTAGCTTGTTTAATCTCCTTTTGAACCTGTTTCCTCCTGGCCTCTGCACTGTCTAGCAGCAATGGGCTCCAGAACTGACCTATGCCTTGGCCGAAGGAGCCCATCYTTGCATTTTCTGCAAACCTGTGCCAGGTGCCCTCTGGCTCCCAAGCCATGAGGAGTGGTGAACACCTTGTCCCTCCATCCCTTCTCTGCTGTTCTTTCTCATATTCCCTTTCCAGCTGCCTCTTTTCAAACCATAGGATGCCTGCCACCCTACCTAGTTTGTCTCCAGTGGAAGTTGTGCTTGAGTTCTGAACACCCTCCAGTACCTTCTCTAAGTTGTTCTGCTAAATCCTCTCCGAGATGGCAGGTGCCCCGTGTTTGCAAATGCTGCTGACAGTTGCAGAGGCAGCAGTGGAAGTGGGAGGCAGATRAAGTCACAGCCCTGCATGCAGAGAGCTGAGGAGACCTACCACCCCCTAATGCCATTTGCTGTTACCTTCAACTTGGTCGACATCTGATAGCCTTGAGGTTTCTCGGTTTCTCCCCCTGGCCAGATAATCTTCCGGTCATTGGTTAAGACCTACAATCAATCCCAGAGGACGAGATAGACATGAGGTCATAGATAGACACCCCAGTGCACACATCCCTCCTACCCAACCTGCCCAGGCCTGTACGTACATGGCTGCCGTTGTAAATCCCAACTTGGACCAGTTTCCGATTCTGCAGGTTCATGATGCTGTAGTTGGCAAACTTCCTGTCCCCATCCTCATTGAATTCCACCCGTCCAGTGACACCCTCTGAGTACTTGGAGGACATCAACACCCTATGGAGAGAAACACAGCGGGGCCAACCTAGAAAACCTGCTCTGGCCATTGGGACACCTAAGAAGGCATCAGAAAGGCAAGTGCTTTCTCTCAGTTGCCTGCCATATGCCCACTACCCTATAGAAGTCCAGTCAAGGCTACCTATGGTCTGTTCATAGCCCTGCGGTCATCCCCTCCTGGTGGATGGAGTCAGTTTCCCGAATGTTGCACTACCATATCTGTTGTCATTGCCCCTTGTTTTCCACCAGATCAGTCCCATTCCCTTAAGGAATGATCTGTCCCACAGCACCCAAGGACACCTTCCTCTGGGGGTCCCTTGGGAGCTGTGTCCATGCCGCCGCTCCTGGTGCTTCTGTCTGGCACCAGCCCATTACATCCTGGGTAGTGCCCCAGGCACGCACATACACCACCAAGGGGAGAACCAGCCCCCCAAACCCTGGAAAGACAATAGTGAAGACACAGAAGAATTGCCTGAGCTACTTGGATGGCACCATAGAGAACAACTTCAAATAACTCATGCCAAAGATTGTGTTGCTGCAGAGGATGCCAGAAACTTTTCTAAAATAATCTCCAGGCTTTGCAGGTCCCATGTTCAGCAGAACCCAGATCTACTAAAAGGGCATCCCACAGAYGCCACGACCATGTCTGCAGAGAGCAACCCCTGGCACAAGATCCCACTGCCAAAAGCAACACCGTGGTCCCAGGTTGCACGCTGCAGAGAGCAGCCCTCCTGCACGGGGAGCCACGTTGCAAAGGGAATTGCTGCTTTACCAAGATCCAGCCTGCAGAAGARGCCTTTGTGGCTCCGGCATCTGCAGTGATGCAGCACAAAACCCCACACAGCACGAAGACTGGGTTCCGTGAAGCGCATACAGCATCTGCCAATCACACCGCCCACGGCAGCGAGATCCAACACGTGCATGCTCTGATCTGCTGAGACCCCACCAACCAAGAACAAAGCACCAGTATTTGCTACAGCAGAGAGCAAGCTTGTCCCATGCATGGAGATCTCTTGCCCCCAAGTCCTGCTTGCAGCACGCTGACACATGCTGCAGCCCTGAAATGTTCAGCAAGAAACGTTATCTGCAGCACTGAGCTCTGATTTGACAGAAATATCCCCCTACCCTGATTTGGCAGAAAACCCCCTTTCTCCCCTCTTCCACCCACAGAATTAAGATCCAGACCAGAGGAGATCATCCCACCATGGCCCCCAGATCTCTTCATCCTGGAGTTGTTCTCTGCCCACACTGATCCCAGCTGCTGAAGCATTGCCCAGGAGAGCATGGGTTGGCATGGACCGAATTGGTGCCAGGCACCAGGATGATGCCTAAACAGCCTGGACAAACTGGGGGCCAGTGTCTGAGCCTGTGTCCTGGCTAGTTTTCTAGAAGACATGTAGCCCTCACATCTGAATCATGCAGGACAGTCCAAGCAATCCTGTGCCACATGCCTCAAAGCTTTAGACAGATACTCTGAACAAAGCTACCATGCTACCCTCTTCCACATGCTCCCACCTTTTCCAGCTCTCCCCTAGGACTAGCAGGTCCTCTGCTCTCTCCAGCAGGACCCTTCCCCAAATACCTCTTGAAAAGGGGTCCCGTCTTCCAGATGTTGGTGTTGCCCACGCAGCCCCGTGGCGGGTCTGTGATATTCTCCTTCTCAAACAAGTCGTGCACGGCCTGGGCCACCACCGCGACAGCATCGCTGATGTGGGCTGACTCGTTCTTCCCGTTGATGAGCTGCAAACCGATCACTCCTGCCGCRAGCAGAGGGAAGAAGGCATGTCAGCAGGGCACACTGGTTGCTCTGATGTTACTCCTATGTGCAAGGCTTGGGGGCCAGCAAGCACATGGTTGTGGGGCTGAGGACCACTCAGATGCAGCTGGGGAGTTGTTTGAGCTTCAGGCAGGGGCAGGCAGGGCAAGCAGGTGCAGCRGTGCTGGGCTGGCACCGTCCTGCCTGCTGGATGGGGACTGGGAACAGCTATGTGGACTGCTGACACCCCATACTCCATCCCCATCCTCTTGCCCAAGCCTTTCCCCCAGGTGACGGCAAGCTGGATTTGGGGCATGGCAGCRTGGCCAAAGCTGCTGCCTCCCCATGTGGGCAAAGAGAGTGGAGAGCAACGTGTGGGACCCTCCACTCGCTCAGGACCACCACGGCATCRCGTTCCCCCAGCCCAAGGGGTCCCTGGGAGGGCAGGTACCGCTYGTCCCAGCTCCGAGCAGGCTCCTCTGAGCCCGGCCGACAGCRGGACGGGTGCCTCCGGCGGGTGCCTACCATCAGGGGCGTAACGCAGTGCATTGCCCGATATCTCCCGTTCCCCCACCAGCCACACGTAGCCGGAGCCCGTCATATTGAGCATGGCTGCTGATCTGTACACCGTGGCTGCATCATCCTCACTGCAACGAGAAGAAGGGAACAGCAATGTGGCTCCAGGTGCCGGATGGCCCCTTTTCTCCTGTATCGGACCCCAAGGGGGGGGCAGAGCCAGGGAAAACACAACCCCAGGCAGCCCTCCTCTGATAACTGTGTCTCCTGGGCAACGGCTAATTCCCTGATGCAACGGAAACCTTTCTCTTGGCTTCATCTAATCCCACAGCACCCAGCACTGCTGACCATCTGCAAATCTGGCCCATTCCTCATTGCTCACCGTCTATAGGCATGGGGGCAATAAGACTCCCCTCCTTCACAGGTGGGTCAGGGTACATCATCGGTAACTATTGCTGCTTCTGCAGCTGCTAACACTTTGCAGGACAGGCAGACATCTCAACCATGCTCATGGTTGCAAGCTCCCTGGCCAGCAGCACACACAACACAACATCCACCGCCTGCCTGGGACATGGGGCTTTATGTGGGTTTTCTCCCATGCTCCTTGAAAGGATGCCATACCCCAAATCTGCACTGACTCCAGTGCTGGGCAGCGTTGCAAAGGGGAGAGCGAGGAAATCAGAGCGGGAAGGGGAAGAGAYGGCTCTGCCTTACCTGGCAGAAAGGATGATGACGCGAGCCTCCAGCTCCTTAGCCTCCAGCAGCAACGACGTCACGTTTTTTGTTCCGGGGTCAAACTGAAGCACTTTCTCAGCCTGTGATTAGTGTGAGCAAAGCTGGTTAGTGCGGGAGCCCCAGGACTGTTTGTGAGAGCCATGCTATCTAGAAAAGGGTCAAGAGAATTCATTAAACTGCACAAAAGTCTGCTAAATAAGGTTGGTTATAGCTACTTTTTTCTTTTTTCTTTTCTTTTCTTTCTTTTCTTTCTTTCCTTCCTTCCTTTCTCTTTTAAGGTTTTGGCTTTTTGGGTTTTTTTTGCACTGTGCATGCAAACTGAAGTCAATCAAGACCCAAAAAGAGGCGTGCATTGTACAGGAAAGAGAAAAAGGCTTTGAAATGCAATTGAAAACTCAAACGAGTGTTGTTTTTCAAAAACATGGGAAATGAAAAAAACATATTGCACAGGGTTAACCTTTGGGAGTAAAAGTGAGCAACTTACACCAAGGAACCGTTTCCTTTGGGGAGGAAAGGGGGTTGGTTCAACTTTTCAAAAAAAAAAAAAAAACTTGCAAGTTAATTACTGGTTCACATGCATGTTTCAAAAAGAAATCCTTCCAGGGTCAGCTGGCTAGGTTTCCATTCTCAAGTCCAAACCAAACTATCTCAACATAAAAACGTGCTACCAAGAAACATAGTCATGGATCTTTTTTTTTCTTTCTTTTCTTTTCTTTTTTTCTCTTTCTCTTTTTTTTTCTTTTTTATTTTTCTGGTGGCTGTGGCTATTTTTCATTTGCTAGTTAGGTTGGTGGGCGGCGTGCATTTCCATGCATATATACCTTGGGTCCTCGCTTGTTGTCATAGGAAAGTTGGTCGAGGTTTTCATAGTTCCTTTTTTTACTCTGATGAATAATGTGCACAGAGAAAATATGTAGACACAGAAGAATATTATAAACAGTTGAAAATGACGTGTAGTAAAGCAATCCAACATCCACCTCCTCCTCCACTGTTTGCTAAAGGGTCTCTATAACGCTGGAGCTCGCAAAAACCACTATCAGGAGAGAGTGCCTCAGCTCTCACGGGAGCGTCAGGGTGCAAAGCCGTATCGGTTAGAGCAAGCCTGAGTGTCACAGCTGTTGCGATGCAGTTGCATTTCCCTTGTGGGACTGGGGAATTCTTCAGCAAGAAATTTTTATCTTAAACTCAGAAACAATCTACGCATCTCTAAGGGCCTAAGTGGTGGGATTTCCATGGAATTACTGTGGAAGTAAAGGACAAAATGTTGTGTACGGAAAGTGCTGGATAAATGCAAACTGTTACAGTTAATAGTATTAGCATTACTACCGTCACTATTATCATTACAATCCTGTTCACCCTAAGAGAGTTCACAGCAAATGAGGTGTCTCAGCTGAACTTCTCACCTCCTGCAAGGAGGAAGCAGCTTTTTGGAGCTCTGTTGCTGTCCAAAAGAGAAAGAAAAAGCTCGCTACGTCCCATGTTGGCTCAAAGCGTGGCAATATGAAGCAATGGTGATCATGGGATGACATTGCAGCTTTTACCTGGTGCTTGGGAAGGGCYGAGGGCACCTCATGGCTCTGTGGCACACGGGTGGCCCTGGGAGGTGCAGCTGCTGGAGACCACGGTGCCCATAACCTGGCCGTACACGTGGCTGGTGGGATTCACTGCCTGGTGGTCTCCATGCTGCTGGCTGGAGCATCACACCTGGACCAGGGGCAGGTGGGTCAGCATGCACTGACCCTGCAGATAACGGACCAGAGCAGAGAGCCTGCTCCCCGCCTTGTCTCCTGCCTGAGCCACTTCTGCTGCTCAGCCCCAAAGGAATCAGGGTATGAAATCTGCTTCTGGAGGTTTCTTCTCCTCCAGGCAGCGTGCTGAGGGCTGATGGCCTCTGCTCTCAGAAGCCTTGACCCTGCAACTGCATGCACAGAGCCTCGTGGATCTTCCTGGGAGCAGCCCCTGTGGTCATGCCAATAATATCAACCTGATAGTGCCTGCAGGATAGTGCTTGGCAGGTTTGGGTGGGACATATTCTGATCTCTTCCTCTCAGCCCCATCCCATCCCAGCTGGGCATCCCTGATCTGTGTGTATGGTGTACAGGACACGGCTCTATTCCGATCTCCATTTCGCAGCATCCTATGGCAATGGCAACTGATCCCTGCCAGGAACCCAACCATTTGCACCCCAGTAATACAAGGGTTCATGTTCCCAGATTGTTCCTTAGGCAGCCAGGTTTTATCTCTGCATCTTGCTTTCCAGACTGAATAGCTTGTCTCTTCCTGAGCACTCAGACCAGTCTTTGGCAGGACTTTTTGCCAGGTCTCCTTTCTATGCAGCTGTGCGATCTTTCCTTTCTTCTTCTTGGACACAGCCTGGCAGGTTTTTCATTGCTCAGAGAAGTTGGGTCCTTGTAATGAAAAGTATCTGAGGAGGCAAAATCTGCTTGGAGCCCAGGTCTGCCTTCACTTCTGATGATGTCCACGGCAGGGGTTTCTGCATTGGCTTCTTAGAGTCTGCTCACATCGTAGTGAGACCTGGAGCACCAACTGCCCCCAAGGAGAGCCGAGCCGCAGCAGCAGGACGGCATGAATATTCTCCAATGAAGAGATATTGGCCACTTTTCCTCAGGCACCATCAATCTAGCTGGAAACTCGGTCATCCATCTTGCAGCCTCCAGCCATGAATGACCTTGTGTGCCCGGGATGTGCTGGTGCCTYGACCCAAGTGAAGTGGGTGCAGCAAAGCTGGACCTGATGGCACCTGATAACCTCTGTCTCCCCCTGTCCCCATCTCTATTGCCAGAACTAGACCAGTAATGTCTCCTCTCTTTCCACTTTTTCCGTGTGGTCCTGCAGCACTTCCCTGCTCTTCAGCCCATGCAGAGACCCACAAATTCAAAATTCACTTTCCACCATGTTCTCCAGCATTCACTCAAAAAATTACCACTTTCATGAACACCACTGCCCCAGAGGAAGGGAGTCAGCAGACCAGGGACCTGCCACCTCTGACTTGGACAAACTCTGATTTTCACAGCGTCTGGCATTTCCCCTTGAACCCGAGCAGCGTTGGTGCAATGGTGGGCCTGCCCAGATGAATGAGCAGCATTGTACTGGGATGAAGCAGTAGCTCCAGGCTGAGAGTTACTGCAGGCAGACCTAAGACAAGGCTAGCACGTGGGGTGTGCCAGGGCTGGCCAGCCTGGCCCGAGCACTGGGCTCTGAATACCTGCTTGAAGTGCAAATCCATGCAGTGGTGCCTGAGTGACACCCAACACTGGCACAGACTCCAGGGGACAAGCCATGCTGAGATCCAAGAGCTCAGGTGGGCAGGTGAGCCTCTGACCCAGCTCCAGGTCCTCAGGGGCTGTGATCCAAGCCTTGAAGAGGTCAAGAGCAGGTCTCCTGCCTGCTGCCTTCCCATGGCCCAGGCTGGCCTTGAGGAGGTTGGGGAGAGGACAAGGGTACCACTTCACAGCATGAAGAGAGTCAACACACCAGTGATTAGAAGAACAATTAGCAGAAGAGATTGAGGAAGAGGGTAAAGCCCTGATGGAGGTTATCTACCTTCCAGACCAGTCAGACCAGCCGTTTTGACCAGAGCAAACTCCTCAAGAAAAAAGAAACAAGATGCTGTGGCACATCCCAAGACAACAAAGACAAGGTGACCTACCATCACAGAGCACATGCCCCAGTCYAGAGGATGGCCAGGGCATTTGCAGTAGCCCAGCGGCTGCCAGGAGGCACCAAGACATGTCACAGATGCAGTGCAAATGTGGGGCAGATGTGAGGACAGACCCTTTCTCCCCCGACTTTCAAGCCCCAGATCTCAAAGGCTTTCCTGTGGGATGGGCATGAGAGGGAGCAGCAAAAGGGGATGCATGGGATCTGCAGGAAAACAGAAGGTGGAAATCAAAAGATGCAAGGAAGAGGACGACAGGCTGACAGTGGGAACAACCTTTCCACAGCTTTCCCTGGATGAGGGACACTGTACTGGGAAAAGGCTTTGGAGAAAAATACCAGCCCACTGTCACCCAGCAAGAAGCTGCCTTTGGAGGCAGGAGGATCCCACCATGGTTGGTGGCACACCAGTGTCTCACGATGGCCCAGGGTGCAGCAAGGATGAAACTTCTTCGAAACCATCGCCAAAAACAAAAGCCTACTGGTCAGTGTGGCTTGTGCCAGCCTGCACCCCTGCACCAGTTCTTTCTCCAGTGGCTTGACAAGAGGTAACGAAGAGCAGTGGCAGGCTGCTCTCCCTGGTGTCTCAGCTTAGCCGCCAACTCCAAGCACAAGAAGTGTCTACGGCCACATCTCCTCAACAGCCAACTGCCAAAAGTCCAGCGGCTGCTGGTGGGGCTGGAGAAGAGCAGGTTGTGGTCCCTGCCCGTGACCCAGGAGGGAGCAGCCAGGAACGGGTGCCTGCCCTGATGCTGCTGGAGACTTGGACATGGGCTTGGACTCTGCCCACCCAAAGGGGACCTCACCCTTCCCCAGGCAAGAGGACGTGCTGGGACTTCACCCCGTAGGGCAGGAGGTGGTTTCTTGCCTTCCAGACAGGCGCCTGCCTTTGAACCACTGCAGCTGAACAGCTCCCTGTGTTCTCCTTCCCTGCTTGGCTTGAACGCTTGCTCTGTCCTTTTACTCAACGGCAGCAGGTCTATGGTAGTCCTTCTGAATTTCTAGCAGGCTTGGGGACCTCCCCTGCCTCCCCCCCCACGTGGCCCTGAGTGCAGGTGCAGTGCACCTCCTCGATAAAGCTGCTCCCGCCAGCCGCAACCGCCCTCTCGTAGCAGCATGGGGTGTCAGGAAAGCAGCGTTTGGCATGTGCTTCAATGGAGATGGGAACGGGGGCATCAGCCTGCAGCCGCAGAGCTGACAGCTTTATAGAGAGGGTGCATTATACCTCCGTGCATCAATGCGCTGGCTGCCCTTGCCCCTCCTAAGCCACTAAGGTGAGCTCTGGTTAGCCAATTCAGAAGCTGCTTTTCGGGGTTGGTTTGGCACAGCTGGGTCTGCCTGGCCCCTGGGTGGCTGTAATGGGGCAGGTGCTTCCCTAAGCTGAGCGACTGGTCCTCTCCTTAGGTGGGAATCTTGGGCGAGGCATTTGCAGAGCTCCAGGTTATCCTTCCCTTCATTTTGTAGTCGATTTACATGTAGGAGATTTTGACCATGGCAAAGCAAGTGAAATGAATAAAGTACAAAGTTCTGTCAGGTACTAGTCAGACACTGTTGATGCTTTAAGCATGTTAGCCATGTTACAATGGAAAGAAAAGGTGTTTTACATACAGAAATCTACATACATACAACAGCCCGAGACTTCTAGTTTTGTTGTTGTTGCTTAAACAAAGCTACAAGACAATGTTCAGGAACTGACCTTGGACTCTCTCTCCTCCAAGAGGGTCTCCAGCTTCTTTTGTGCAGCACGACCTTCGTGGTCGTCACTGACTATCAGAATGACGTGATTCCAGTTGAAGACTCTCATCATCTCAAACCAGACGTTGGCCTGGTGAGAGTATGGTGGGACTGTGCGCAAAAAGGACAGGTGGATGCTCTGCAAGGAAGAACAAGAGCTAAACATAGACTGGTTGGGTCGTTGGCCAGGGTGCGTCTCGGGGACCGGGCAGATTTGCAGGGACAGGGCTGGGATCTCAAGGCCAAAGAGGCAGAGCAGCAATTTTTGGTAGACCTCTGGGTTGCACGCCTTGAGCTAGCCTCTGGGACCTGCTAGACCCTGAAGACCTTTCTTCTGGCTGAGAAGTAAACCCTGGCTACGATTTCATACCTCTCTGTGGTTAATCCAGCGCATGGGAGAGAGGGCTTTTTGCTTTGTGGTCTGTAAACGTGTGGTGAAGAGAAGCCTGTCCAGCAACGAACTGTCAGCAACATTCAGTGCAAATATAGCCTTTCCTCTTGACTTTTTGAAAATAACACTGAGCAAAGGACATCAAAAGGAAAACTAATTCCCTTCAGAGAGTGACAAGGAGCAGCTGCAGGTACACGCAGGTATGTATTAGTTATTTGTCATGAGAGAAGTTCAGAAAAGTAGTTCTATAATATGCTGTTTGGCTGTTTCTAGGTCAGCTTGTTCTGCAGCAGCGCACAGGAGGCAGCTCTGGACCCATGCCCCGGCTAACCTATCTGATCTGGTTAAAGACATCATTATGGTTGGATGATTGAGCAATAGCAATTCCAGCCTAATTAAGTACAGCACTCTTTGGGGAGCAATTGGACCAAAAGCTGTAGCTGAAAAAGAGGCTTCAAAAAATGCAGCTTTTCCAAAAGGCCCTAGAGTCAAATATTAGAAAATGAAAGTGCTTACGCTCAGCATGGACACTACTTGACAAACCAGCTATGTGCTGGAGGGAAGCAGAAGTCTGAACAGGAGAGGACAAAAAGGAAAGCACCATATCTCTTTTTTAAGGCTGAGTTGGTCCTCTGGACCGAACAGGGCTTTTCCAGACCTGCTCATCCAGGGACCTGACCCAGCACGGGTCAGAAATGTCCTGAATGGGCCAAAGTAATTCATTCCGGAAGAGAAAGGGCATCATGTCCACCATGGACCCGTGCAGGAGGGACAGGCAGACCAGATAATGCCTTTTCCTCACACTCAACACAGTGATAAAGTCAAACTGAACCATGCAATGCATATGTCCTGGTTTTGGCTGGGATAGAATTAATTTTCTTTCTAGTAGTTGGTATAGTGCTATGTTTTGGATTTAGTATAAGAAGAATGTTGATAACACACTGATGTTTTTAGTTGTTGCTAGGCAGTCTACTTCTCAAGGACTTTTCAGCTTCCCATGCTCTGCCAGGTGCACAAGAGGCTGGGAGGGAGCAGAGCCGGGACTGCCAGCCCAGCTGGCCAATGGGGTATTCCATAGCATGTGATGTCATGCTCAGCATATAAGGCYGGGGGAAGGGGGGGGACATTCGGAGTGATGGAGCCCTGCTTTTCTGGAGATGGCTGAACACCTGCCTGCCCATGGGAAGCAGTGAAGGAATTCCCTGTTTCGCTTTGCTTGCACGCGCGGCTTTTGCTTTCCCGATTAAACTGTCTTTATCTCAACCCACGAGTTCTCTCACTTTTACTCTTCCGATTCTCTCCCCCGTCCCACCCGGGGSGGAGTGAGCGAGCGGCTGGGTGGGGCTTAGTTGCCGGCTGGGGTTAAACCACGACAGCATAGAAAACATTGCAAAACCCCCGTCATGGTCAGGTCTCTCTGCAGTGGGACAGCGTGTCCGTTCTGTTGCCCTGGCCCAAAACACAGAAATGAGGGAGGCAGCAGCAAAAATACCAAAGCACTGGAAACATTTCCTAATTACCGAAGACCAGGAAGAACTGTGGATGTTTAATCGAAGGAGGAAACGAACCAGGAGGGCTATAACAAGCATCTCAGAGCTGCAGTTTTGTATGACTAATACAAACATTCCCAATTACACAAAGAGCAGGAGAAATGCAGCTCACCCCACAAGCCCAGTAGTAATCAACGGGGTCGGGAAGAAGCCCCACAGGGACAAACAATGGAAGGACAACTATGGTCTCCACACCAGCAYGGTGCTCAAGCGCTCTTTGGAGTCAGCAGAGACGCCCAGGTATTTCCAGGTCCAGCTCCACAGCTCGGGCCAGGAGCACACAAGATGGGTCTAAGCATTTTTAATTTTTAATCCCTCAGCATTTTCAGTTGCTTTAAGGAAATCCATGGAAATGGAAAATGGAAAATAGGAAAAAAAAATAGAAGAGAAATGAAAAAAGAACAGAATAGCTAATAGTAAAAAAAAAAAAAAATCCGAAAAATAAAGGCTAAAAAAAATCAAAAATCCAACTTAAAATCCTTTCAATCCCTTTTTGAAATGTAAACATCTTTGAAATTTCAATATATTGCATCAAATTACTTTCTAGTTTCCCAACTAGCTTTCAAAAATGCTGTTTAAACTGATCGTGGCTTTTTTAAGTGTTGTAAATACATATCACTAGGTTCAGATGAACAAATTTTGCTGCAAAATTGTTGGAAAGCAACTTGGTTTAACAGTCCAGGCCAATTTGTTTTCTGAGGTGGTGTCCAAAGGGTCATGGACTTGCTATGATGGTATCTCAGCTCTTGGATTATAGAATTGTATTTTTTAAATAGGATAATGAAGAATAATTAATCACAAATGCTGAGTCTAGCTTTCAGGGTGAGCACTCATATTCTGTGCTCAGCTTTTGAAGCACCTGGGACTCCTGAACCTCTCTGCAGGGCCCAAAGATTGGCAGAAAAATGAAAGTAGACTCCCCCCAAAGGTTAACAAGTCCAACTTGTGATGTGCAGAGGCAGCTGGGAATCAGGTTTTGTGTGGTTTGATAACCCATATCACAGCATATGCAGTGACAGGTCTCTGGCAAAGCCCTCTGAACCCAGCACAGAGTCTTCCTGGCCATGGGCATGGGCACATGGGGCTGTACTGCAAAGTATGCGGATGCAATGATTTTTGCATCATAGTAAGCCCTTTTTTAGGCAAATAACTGTTATAAAGACCTGATTTCTTAACACAGCCTCTGTGAGACAACTGTCACTCATTTCAGCTGCACTGCTCATTACACTGTCCCTGAAGTACTGCTACAAGTGCGTTAACTCTGAGCTGTCATGGGTCATAACCCGCTCCCCTCAGCTCAGGCACGCAGCAAAAATGCTCCTAATTACAGATCAGCAGTTTGCCTTGTAAGATGTTTTGCAGGATTCACATCATTTGCTGTTCTCCGAGTGTGCCTCCTGCCTGTGGGGAGGGCTGGGATGTGAGCGTGGGAATCGCCCAGCAGACCCGAGCCGAGGAGTAGCTTTCTGCAATATCCTCCTATCCCCCACCAAAACCTGACTGCTCAGCCCTGTGCTTCCTCACTTAATTCTATTTCTGCAAAAAGTAAGTAAATAGAGGTTGGGACTGAATCCAGGCTTCCACGTGGATTCAGCTCAGCAGAAGCCCAAGGGCTGGAGCCTAAATGCACTGGGAGTGAGTGTGGTTATGAGGCTAGGGACATGTGCTGGGTCCGGTCTCTTAGGAACCACAAATTATTAGTGGTATAGACTTTGTTGACATGAGTATTTATGAAAAGGAGCTTAATTTGAGTAGATCATATGTGTGTGTATGCACGTGTGCAAGCAAGGACTCTGTGTWTGCATAAATGTGAGCATATACATGCATAAAGCATGTGTGTGCATGTACCCACGTAGGGAATGTGCTTGGGTGCTTGAATAGCTGTGCACAAAGAGTCTGCACATGGCCATGCCATGCCTGGGGAAGGGTGCATGTGTGGGTGCCTGCCGATGAAGTTTGTGTGCACAGGGGACGTGCACATGTACAGGGAGTGTGCAGGCATGGCTGTGGGGCCACCAGGCAGTGCAAGTGTGTCCGTATAAGGACCACGTACAGGTCCATGAGTGAAAGGATTGCTATCTTCTTTACCTTTGTCTGCCTAAGGGCTCATCACAGCTCATGGTTCACGGCTGGTAGAGTAATTTTTCCTACAGGCTTGAGGAAATGATGTGCTTTTTTTTCATTACCTATGGAAATAATGTGGTCAGTCCCCCTTATAGCAATGCGCCCTGAAACTGAGCTGTCTGGGCAGTTTCAAGGAGATTGACAGAGATCCCAACATATAAGTTCCTGATAATTTAGCAAAAATCATCAGCCTGGTACAGAAAAGAAGCCTCGGCTGGTGTCTCCACAGACGGAGCCTGGGCTGCTGTGCCCCCTGCTCTGTCCAGCCTGCCCGCCAGCCAGCACACGTGTCTCCGAGCCCCACCAGAAAGCAGCCTACCCGCTGCCCCGTGTGATAGCTGCAGACGTGGGAGGAAGCTGAGATAACTCTGCAATAGCTTAGACGTGTGCTGGGAGGGATTTTAGTGGGGGCAGATGTATGGGGAACTCAGGCGCAAATGCATCGTCTGCCTTTCCCCTGCAGTGCCCGGAGGAAAGGGCTTGTTAACCTCTGGGGAACGCCCAGCACTGCAGCAGCAGCCTTGTGGAGTGGTGGGGCTGCTCTGTCCTCTTCCCAGCTTGAATCSTGAGAGCCTGTGAAGAGCTCTCCTCTGCTGAGTGGGCTCCATCACTGCCATCAGCACAGGCTTCGGCGCGCAGAGCCCCTCATCTGCTCTGAGGCACTGCAGGCCACCCCTGCCGACGGCTGTGCTGCTCAGCGGTGGCTGTGAAACCCATTCCCGGGGCAAACATCTCTACGTTACGTTAACCAGCCTCTCCAATCACTTCTTGCAGGTGCCAGTGAAGGAGTCCTGACCCCAACCTCGGTCAAGGGGAATCACTCTTCTCCACACTTTCAGTGCASCTTCCCACACTGACTAACACTGTTTCTGCTGAGCATCGGTTGCCAGTGAGACCAGTAATAAAGAAAAATATCCCTCCCAGTGAGCAGTAACCCCTGGGAGGGCATGGAGTGGTTATACCGAGACAAGAAACCAGAGGGAAAAGCCATCCCAGGCCCAGGCTGGAGAGAGAGACAGACCTCATTTCAACTACCAGGACCAGGTGCTGGACATTGAAATGGCTCTCCAAGTGCAGAATGACTAAACTCCATTTTCCATCTCTTTCAGCAGCAGAGCAGGTCTCAGTTAAGAGCCACCCTTGATCCTCCGCTGCACTGCCTCTCCGACGGGGGGATGGTGTGGGGCTCAGCACCTCGGAGCACCCGGCACGTCCCTTCATCCCCACCCCGTAGGTGTGGTCCCACATGGTGGTGATGAATGGCACCAGACCCTCCCGGCTCTTGAGCTGTGCATTTCCCCACTAGCTTCACTCTCACGCTCTCAGTGTCATTATTTCTCATATTGTCAAGACATCAATGTCATCTCATTTTTTTCAGCTGAGATGTAAAGGAGATATGAATACCCCCACTGACACACGGGGAACAGAAGCACTAAAGCAATAGTCCAGCCTGTCTGTTCAGGGGGCCCAGCATGAGAAGGTCAGAGTGTGATTTTTGCAATGCTCAGTCCATGAGGAGTCCATGAAGGGCTCTCCATAGCGATGGACACCACAGCGATGGGTACCGCTCTGCTGCCTTTACCATGAGACCCTCCTCCCTCCTCCTGCAGTTCCCTGCTCACCTAACTCAGGGGTGACCAGGGTTTCAGAGACCCCCTCACCGTGCAGSCAGGACTGTGCTGAGTGATGTGAGGGTCTCAGTGAAGAAACAGGTAATGATTTCATAAGATGTATGCACAAGGAGGCCAAACAAAGGCTGCCAAGCCAGAGAGCTCAGCTTCATAGCTGCAATACCATTTCTAGAACAAATAGTTCTTTGAATACTGGGAACAATAAAGCTTGCTTCCCTCAGGTATCTTTCTTGAAAGACTGGCTACAGCTCATGGACCACTATGCTTGACTGGAGATGCTCCAAGAGCATCAAAAGGTACTGGGCAAACCTGTCTGTGCTGAGGCCCACKCCTTTCCTCTCCCTGGCAGCTTAGCCTTGGGAGGACCATAATTAACTCTGAGACTTCAACCCCCTGTGAAATTTAGCTAAAATTGGCTGATGCCTTCAAAACCAATCAGGGGCATACACACAAAGTGATCTTACAAGCTTGTTTCCATAGAAACTAAGCTGAAAGATATAATTTCCTGAATTAAAAAAAAAAAGCAAGCTGATCAGTGGAAACCAAAAAGGGAACCAGCTGAATGTCCCTGTGTTGCACCAGCCAGCCTGTCCTGCACGGGGTGAGCAGAGCCTTGCACCATCCTGTCCCATGCCTTCCTACCCCTTTGCTCTGCTGCCCTCCGCTCCACTCCCACCTTTGCTGTCCCCTCCAGCTCCTGCCAGTCCACTGTTCAACGTCCTTACTTCTCTACCCACCCAGTCCCTGCCTTTGCCCCACCTCCTGCCTGCAACTCTGCAGAGAGCTCAAAGTCCTCAAGCTCCTGGCTGTCTTGGTGGGAAGGAGTCTGAGCAAGAGACCAGCCAGGCAGGAGTGCTTGGAGGGGTGAGACATGCCCAGTGCAGGCAGTGCGGCCTCCCTGCTGAGTCCTTGCCAGGTGAGTGCACCCCACAGCCCTGCACCCCACAGCCCTTGACCTGCCCAACACCCCCAAATATTCAGTGGGGAGCATCTCCCTGCCACTGCAGTGGGTTGCCGCTGCCGCAGTGGGTCGTTCCTCCAGCTCTGAAGTGAGCCAGGTGGTTTTTATGAGCCACTTTTGCAGAAAACATGTTTTAAAAAGGAAAAAAATGGCTGAAGCAGAGTCTGCCGGGGAAGGTCCCACCCCCTCAGGGTGAGCACACAAATCCAGCACAAGGACGTGCTGTGGAAAAGGCGGCCAGTTTGCTTTGGTGAGCACAGCTCTGCTGAGATGAAGCTGGACCAATAGCATACACAGCCCCCTCTCCCTGCCATTGTRTGCACTGTGACAAGGTCCCTCCCGGTGACGTTGCTGATCTATATCCTCCCCATGGCAGCAGGAACCAAATTCCCCCTGCACATTTCCGACCCGCTGCCTGCCCTCTGCCTCGGTCTGCCAGCTCTGTTACCATCCTCCTCCTTCTAACAGTGCCTGACGAGACCCTGCCAGGGCAYGCGGGTCCCCAGCCCCTGGCAGCCACCGTTGCTGTCACTGCCATGGTCTTGGCTTGCTGGTTGTCCTACCACGGTTTTACCTGGTGGGAGATACCAAGACCTGCTGCTGCTCCAGCCGAGCAGTCCTGCGGGCTGCATCTCTGGGAGCCTCTGCTCCTCCCTCCTGGAATTTGACTTCATTTAGCATGTAGGTGGAGTGACTATTTTTGCACTGAACATTTGCATTTGTGAATATTYACATTTTCCAAGCAAAGACCGATTCGTGCTTCGAAACAGGCCTGATCTCGCCCACTAAGCTTGTGCACCTGGATGAAAAACCTCCACCAAGGCTGCAATGGCGTGTGGTCTGCCTGGCTTTGCTCAGCTCCTCCTTCTGCTTTTACTAATCACAGTGTGTTTGCAAGACAGGTTGTGAGCTGAGCGCCCGGTGGAAGAGCCGGCCATGGCAGCACCTCATGGCCCAGGCCAGGTCATTGCCCCCAGCCCCCCCACACAGCAGGACCTCATCCACCCTGAAAGCCTCCATGTTTCCACAGGGAGAGCAGACAGCGGTTTGAGACACTGGAATTTGAACCTCTTTCTTGAATGCTGGCTGGACTGAATGTCATATAGAGCCTCGGGATAACTTGTTAGTCAATTCTATTATCTCCCCTACCAATATCACATAAACCCAGAGAAGTGAATGCAACCAAACAACAACCTTCAAGCCCCAGAGAGCTCCTGCCTGATGTACGGGCTCCACTAGGATCCTCCTGCCCCTCCGCAGGTCACCCTGCACCCAGGGAGCACCCAGGACCCCCCGGCTGTCACTAGTGGGAAGGGCAGCAGCCAGTTCGTGCATTTGCCTTGGCTGAAGAGCAGCGAGCCCAGCAGCCTGGCAGAGAAACGCTGCAGAAATCATCCAGCACTATGTAGGTCAACACTGGCAGCTGCGAAAAAATAATGTACCRGGGAATGCAGGAGAGAGAGAGAGGGAGCTGCAGGTTTAATTGGAGAGGACGGAGGGACAGACAGACACATAGATAGGCAGGGTAGTGTAGACATCATTAACCCTCCTGACGGGCACTCTTGATTTACACCACATGTATGAGGTACTAGACTAGAAACATGCATCAGTTACCTTATCAGAATATATAGACATGCGTGTTGTCAGACCAATGACAGGGATCCTGTAGAAGCCAGCTGTGTATGATACAGGTGTTGGTGTTAGGTGATCGTTGGGAGCAGGAGGGTGACTAACTAATATTGCATAGACCTGTAGGACAGGATACATGACACAAACATTATTTCACAGGAGCACATCGGCCATCGAGTGTGATTATTTTCCTTTTCTTTTCTGCAACATTAAACAGCCCCACATTAACACGGTAACGGCATTCAAATAACCAGGAACAGCAAAGCAAGGACTGCGCCGGGGAGCGAGGGGTGCTGTGCCGCGGCTTGGGCTGCAGCCCGCGAGGAAGTGATGGGTCTGCTCAGGGTTATATCTTAATGGAAATGCCGTGCCTAGCCGCTCCACTCGCTAAACTAATAACTTTCATGGATTACAGATTAAAGGGAAACATCTCCCTTACAGTCACACTGCGTAATGCGATTTCTTTAACCACACATTTAATACTCGGTTGTAATTCCCCTCCGAGGACTATTACAAACAAAGTGGTCAGCTGGGACTCCGAGCAGGAGAAGGAGCGCAGAGCCATGGAGCAAATCAGCCATCTGGCCCTGAGCACGCAGAGAAATGAGAAAGCCGGGGGGGTGGCGGGGGGCAGGAGTGGGGATCTGCCCACAGCACGCTGGGGCAATGGGGCACAGGGGATCTGGGTTATACTGAAATGGGGAAGGAGGATCTCGGCAAGATCCTGCTGTTATTACAGGGCTGGGATTTTGGTCTCCAGCAGGATCCTATTTTGTGTCAAATGGAGAGGAAGGAGCTGGGTATTCCCTGGGGGATCCTTTGTTACACTAATGCCCTTTCACAGCACAAGGAATGTCCCCAGMTGGTGACAGGTCTCCAGCTAGGGTGAATCAGTGCAAAGACTTTGATGTCTGGGAGCAAATAACACTTCTTCCTCCTCCAGGCATCTGCCCGAGCCCTGGCATGGATGTGCTCTGCGCCCAGCCTGGAGGGACGGCTTGCTAGCATGGGAGGGGAGGATGAAGCATGCCTGGGGAAGGGGACCTGGAGAGTGGGTGGGGTGGGAAGAAGGGAAGATCCTGCCTGGCGTTGGGTGGGAGCAAGCTGAGGTTTCAGAGTCAGCTGGGGCAGGGTTTGGAAACCCTGTTACGGGAGAAGGGAGGAATTACTGGGGAAGGGGCTGGGGAGGTCACCTGGGGAGTCAGGAGGAGGGGATTGCCCTGCGCAGAGGTGCCCGGTGCCATGCTGACATGAGGGGTGGGTGAGGACCTGCACCCAGCAGGGCTGGGGCATGGGCGCTGGGGCAGGACCAGGCACTGGGGGGAGAGGCTGGGAGCTGTGTGGGGGCGAGGGCTGCGCTGTGCCGCACAGCAGCTGACCGACAGGAGCCATCTTGCATGCGCAGGCTCCCAGGCCCTCCTCTGCCTCGCAGCCCCCTGCTTGGGCACAGTGCCAGCGAACGAGGACCAAGGGTGGCTGTGCCCCATGCTGGGGCCGTGGGGCTGGGAGAACACCTGCATGTTGGGACAGTGTAGCTACCCCCAGCACCCTGACCCTTAGCACCTGCAGCCCCCTCTGCACCCCAGCTTAGCTGCCCCCCGCAACCCACCGCTCACGCAGGGACGTGCCAGTGCCTGCAACCCTGCACCGGCCCGGGGCTCTGTGGGGTTTGCCATGAAGACAAGGCTTAGAGATGTCATCGACACAGGCATCCATCAGCCAGGTTGCTTAAATGGAGTCTCAGCTCAGCGAGGGACCCGACTGAGCCTTCTCCCTGCCGGGCAGCAGGTATCTTTTACAGCCTGCACTGTGCTTCATGCCTGGCTCTGCCAGCATCCCCAGGGATGTCTCCAGCCATCCTCCATCTCCACACTGGAAAGCTGAGCTACGAACATGTCAGCTCTGCTCCGCTGTGCACCTCTGGCCCCTCCAGCTCCCTCCCCTCTCCCTGGCTTTGTGTGTGCCTGGGTGTGCATACGTGTGTGTGTGGGTGTGCGTTGGTGTGTGTGAGTCTCTATGGTGCGGGCGTTCATAAAATTTGTGTGCGTGTTTGTACCTATGCATGGGTCCATGTACACCTTTTGCATGTGCATGGGTGTGTTTGAGGTGGAGGGGGGTTTGTACCTGCCTGTCTGCCCACCTGATGGCCCCGAATGGGGGGAATGGGGCTGATTAGCTGGGCTCAGCACCCAGAGCACATGCAGGGGCGACGGAGGGGCCGGGCCACAGGCTGCCCAGGGCACCCAGGCTGCACCCACCACTGCTGCAGATTCGGACTGCTCCCTTGTTTGCACTGAGAGTGACCCATGTAGACAGGAGGGAGGAGCGTGCTGTGCTTGTGTGTGCAGGCATGCATGCACAGCGTGCACTGTGTGCGTGCCCACGGCTCTCTGTGTCTGTGCAGGTGTGTGCATGCATGCACAGTGTGTGTGCCCATGACTTGTGTGTGTGTGTGCACGCTGTGTCTACGTGTCTGCGATCTCTGTCGGTGTGTGCCTGTGTCTCCTGTCTGTGTGYGTGGCAGTGGGTGTGCTTGTGTGCCTGCTTCACGCCTTGTGTGGTGCTGGGGGGCCATGGTGCTGTGTGCAGTGGGGGTGTGTGCAGTGGTGGTGCAGTCGTTCAAGTCTATGACCTGGGGGTGTGTGCAGGTGTGTGTCTGTGTACATGAAGGTTTGTGTGTGTGTGTGTTGGTAGTGCACACAGTGGGGCATGTATGTGTGTGTGCCTACGTGTGCACATGGATGCATGTATGCATGTGGCATAGCATGTGTGCGCCAGTGTGTCTGTACACTGGTATGAGTGCAGACATGCAGTGTTCTGTGTGTGTGCTCGTGTTTGCACAGCGATGCATGTGTGCACATGGCATGTGTGTGTGCATGCAGCGCAGCCCATGGGCATTCCCACAGTGGTATGTGAGTGTGCAGTGTGTGTGCACGCATGGCACTCCCCATGCCCACATCTGCCCACAGTGTGCGGATGCCCATGTGTGCACACAGCCTGCGCACCTGTAGCTCTGTGTGTGCCCGCTGTGTGCCCACGGCGATGCGTGTCTGTGCATGGTGTATGTGTGCACGCATGTTGCTGTCCGCACGCACGGTGTTGGGTGGGCATGCCTGCACACCCGCTGTGTGCACGAGCCCGTGTGCGCCCCGGGGTGCGTGTGTTGGCCCGTGTGTGCCCCGGGGTGCGTGTGTGAGCCCGTGTGTGCCCCGGGGTGCGTGTGTGAGCCCGTCTGCGCCGCGGGGTGTGTGCGGGTACCCGTGCGGCGCAGCGTGCAGCCCGGCCGCGCTTACATAAAGGCTGCAATGCGGGCAGCGGAGCCCCGGGGCCCCGGGGCAGGACCCTGCTCGCCGCGGCTGTGCCCGCCCCGAGCCCCGGGGGCGGCCGGGGGGCGCCGGGGGGCCGGGGTCGCTGCGGCGGCTCGGCGCTCTCCGGGGACGGGGTGGGGGGATGCCCGGCGGCGGCGGCGGAGGGGGAGTGGCCGGCCCGGGGTACCTGGCTGGAGATGAGGTCCTCGCAGACGGAGAGGGCCATCTGGATGGCGTTGGGCTTGTGCGTGACCGACGTGGCGTTGAGCTGGAGCTTCCAGGTGCCGTGCCGCTTGTTGGCCTGGTTCACCGCCTCGCGGAAGATCTGCTCGTGCTTCTTGGTGCTCAGCACCGCGCCGATGTTGACGATCTTGGGGTCGCAGCCGGCGCGGGCGAAGGAGGAGGAGAAGAGCAGGGCGAGCAGCAGCAGCCGCATGGTGCTCATCCACGGGCGGCCCGGAGCCCGCCGGGGCCCCCCCGCCCGCGCCCCGCCGCACAGGGGCCGCCCGCCCCGCTCAGCGCGGCCCCATGCGGGGCCCGGCCCGGCC
>JASVER010000051.1:6824707-6838175 GCA_030449065.1 Oceanodroma leucorhoa
CGGCCCCGGGCGCTGCGGCAGGGCCCCGCCCGGCGCGCTGGGCGCTGCTGCGGGGTCGGTTGTACGCACACCTCCCCCCGGGCTCCTGCTGCCCCCCGTGCTGGACCCACCCGGGGAGGGAGGCTGCGGGGCTGGGGTCTGGCTCCCGCACCGCTAGGAAGTGTGGCGGGGGCAGGGGGTGCGGAGCTCGTCTGGGGCTGAGCCTCCGGCTGCAGTGGAGAGCCTCTCCTGGGGGTCCCACTCCGTCCTTTTCACCTGTGCTGCCCGTTCGGGGTCTGGCTGCTCCCCTTGCTTTGGGAGGCACAATCACACCAGCTGTTGGGTAAACCAGTGTCTTCCCCAGGCATAATCACACCAAACGGGGGGGTAAACCAGGGTCTTCAGGATTTGTTCTCCAGAACAAGTATTCCCAGTTGCGCAGCATCTCTGAACAACATGCTTCCCCACCCCTGGCTGGGGACAGTTGCCCGTGACATGAAAACCATCAGGGTCTGCATTCACTCTAGTGCTGGAGAACCCTCCCTTGACCGACACACTTCCCGGGCAGAGGTATTAAGCAGACACTCAGCCTGGTTCCTTGGCTTCACTCTGTCCCTCCAGACAGAGCCACCACTCTTCCAGACATTAGCTCACAGGGCAAACGGCCATTTTCCTCCATTAAATTCACCACATTACTCCAGGATATGACCTTAAGGTTTGTCTGCTGAGGAGGTTTCTTGGGGTTCTCTTTATCTATCTGCCCCTGGGCTACCATTAGCCTCCCCAAAGGAAATGGAGGCACAGCAGCTAGTGGCCAATATCTGGAGGACAGTCCAGCTCCATGGCTGAAAGGGACTGAGTTTCACTCCTGGACCATGTCTCTCTCATTCCAGTGCCAGAGGGGTGAGGTGACCAGAACAGCACATTGCTCCCCAGAGTTGCCGCTTTGGCTTTTTTTGGAAAAAACAAAGGGGTTGCAGAGAGCGACAGGGTGTTGCTTTGTAACTGCATGGGACAAATGCCATCAGCCAGCCCACTGTACGCCAGCCAAGAAGAGAGCAGGCTAAGCACTGCAGAAGAAAAATCACCAGAGATATTTTTACATCAGCCATTTCTAGGGTATTGCCACAGCCCACCTCTGCGCTTGCTTGCAACGTGAGTTGAAGCAGAATTCTTTTCCCCCAACGCAAATTTTCTCACTGGCATCTCTGAAGTGCAAGTTGCCATGGAAACCATTTTGTCTGTGTCCCATGTTGCCCACATGCACTCGGAAGAAGCTGCAAAAGCAAAATGGCTGTTGTGTAATGCCGCAGGGTCTCAGCATACGAGGAGCTGCTGTGCTACACAGCACCCTTCCAGCTATGAGATCCTCCCAGAGAAGCTGAGGACAATTGCTTGGGAAAGCAATGGAAGCCATGGTGGTTATGATGTGCTCCGTGAGAGAGGGAAAATGGTCCCACCTCATCTTAACTCTTGCAGTGCTTTGCGTGGAGCTCCACACCGATCCTGCTGTGCTCTCAGCACAGACTTCAGGCACGCTTTAGATTTTTCAGTGTCAATGTGTCATTCCTACTCCTCCACGCATGGAGATGAGGGCACCACTCATGTGGTGTGGCTCTGTCCACCCCGAGGGGCCCGAGTACTGTCTTGAAGGGACAAAGGGTGCAAGTCAGATTTGCATCCATACCCTTAGACTGCACACATTTGACTTCATCCTGTCCTCTGCCTACCAGGTACATTTGCAGTAGGTTGTTTGGGAAGCAACTGTTTTGGAGTGGGCTATACAGACCCGGACCCTGGTGGGTGTGATGGCAGTAGAATAATAAAGGCAAGACCTGGCCACAGGAGGGGACTTAGCAGAGAAGATGAAGGAAAAAGGCAGGGTTTGAAACATTATTTGGCTTGCTCACATTGGAGTGCAAAAGGTTTTTCCTCATTACCTGGAGTATCCTGTAGGGAGGAAAAGAAGTACAGTTACTGAGCCCCTCCTGTGTTGCTCATGAGTCTCGGATGATCATACTCAGGAGTCAGGGTCTTCCCTCTGTGTCTCCATTTGTTTCTTTGTCTCCAGAGACTCTTGTTCCCGGCACCGTTGCAGAGATCTGAGAAATGCCTGCTTCCCTCCCCGGTCATGCCTCCCACAGGGCCGTGTTGTCCTGGCATCAGCAACAGTCCAGATCACAACCTCCAGCAGCCAGGCTCAGCCAGCACAGATGTTGTCACCACACGACTTCCACTCTTGCTGTGTCCTCAGGCTCTTTGATCATCTGAAGGCAATGGGTGCATGCAGGGTTTTCCCCGGGTGGAAGCTGTGTAAATGGCAGGTACAACTGCATCCACCGGCTGATCCTTGTGAGGACTCTGTAGCAAGCAAGGTCTTTGCTTTTCCTGTCGCTGCCTCCTGGCATACCATGGCAACTGGTTTGGCGAAAGAACTTAACACAGTTGCCTGATAGCAATTAGCATGTGCGTAGTGTGATCCTGCTCTTTATGTCTGGCACCTTCTGGATGCAGGGGAGTTGGACAAGAGCATGGGACTGATGTTTTTGTGGTGTCCCATTGCCTGTGAATGGTGTAATTCCTCCAGCGGCCAGAGTAAGTCAGCATAAAACCTAGAGACTTCAAGGGAGCAGCACTGAATGCAGCTGGAAATTTCATCTGCCTTGGGGTAAGGCATCAGCCCCAGTGGTGGAAAAGATAATATGGAATTTCATAAAAGAGGAAATCAAGCACTAGGAATATGTGATTTGTGTCAGTCACCATGGAGCTGCCAAAGAAACTAAAGTCTTCTTCTGAGAAAGTTAAAATTTAATTGATAGCAGTAACTACACAGCTATAACATAGGCTATGGAAATGCATTTTATGTACAGCTGTAAGCGTAAGAGTGGATAATTTAAGGTATAAAACTAAGTAAAGCACATACTGAGTGGCCATGGCAGATCTCTTCTAAGAGCAGTTGTTAGTGAAGACCTGCAATAGGTTGGAGGTATTCCTACAGGTATGAAAGGACTTGAGATGTGGTTGATACTTCACTATTTCTGCCATTGCTCTAGAATGGCAGTGTGCCCAGGTGGCCAAGAAGGCCAACAGCATCCTGGCCTGTATCAGGAATAGTGTGGCCAGTAGGCGGAGGGAGGTGATTGTGCCCCTGTACTCGGCACTGGTGAGGCCCCACCTCAAATACTGTGTGCAGTTTTGGGCCCCTCACTACAAGAAGGACATTGAGATGCTGGAGCGTGGCCAGAGAAGGGCGACGAGGCTGGTGAAGGGTCTGGAGCACAGGTCTTATGAGGAGCGGCTGAGGGAACTGGCGTTGTTTAGCCTGGAGGAGGCTGAGGGGAGACCTTATCGCTCTCTACAACTACCTGAAAGGAGGCTGTAGAGAGGCGGGTGTTGGTCTCTTCTCCCAAGTAACAAGTGATAGGACGAGAGGAAATGGCCTCAAGTTGCACCAGGGGAGGTTTAGATTGGATATTAGGAAAAATTACTTCACTGTAAGGGTAGTCAGGCATTGGAACAGGCTGCCCAGGGAAGTGGTGGAGTCACCATCCCTGGAGGCGTTCAAAAAACGTGTGGATGTGGCACTTCGGGACATGGTTTAGTGGACATGGGTACTGGGTCGATGGTTGGACATGATGATCTTAGAGGTCTTTTCCAACCTTAATGATTCTATGATTCTATGGAAGAAATCACTGATGATAAAATCTGTGAGATAGCAAATAATGATGCCAAATAATTTGGATTGTTTGATAAACAGAGTACTGAAACATATTTTAAGACAGTCAGTGCACAGCCATGTAAGTAGAAGCAAGTATTCTTGGTCCTGCCCTTAGGACAGGACTGCAGATGCAGTGGAAACATTGACTGGAAAGGTGGTCTCTCATATTGACCAGGGAGTCAGAGATCATGGATTTCAAAACAAAAAGGAGGCAGTTGTCCTTGAATATGCCCCTGAGGGGTGAGAGCAGCAGCCGGCAGTGGCTTGAGCCTCTGTAGGAAGCACTGGGGAATCCCGGTTGGGAAAGCTGCCCACAGATCTGGGGATCATGTTCTTCACAAAGAGGCTGAAAAAATGGAGAAAAGGGCCCCTGAGAATATTTGGAGAAAAACTCCTCATGAGCTGCTACAGAAGAAGTGAGAGTGGATGAAGCTGGAGCATCCTGCCTGCGGTATCAAGCGTTGCCTACCAGGAGCAATGACAGATGACCGCCGCTGTGCAGATGCTTTCCCAGGGGCTCTGAGCACTAGAGAAGCTGTTTCCAGAGTCGCTCCCTCAGTGCAAGCCAGCTCCAGCACAGCTGGGATAGGCAGCATGGTGAATTTTGAAGAAGGCTTCCCTGATGCCCTGCAACCCTCCCCTCCTCGCACAGTCTCCATGCCATGGCCAGAGGCCAGAGCCTCCTGCCCAGCTTCATCACATCTCCTGTTCCTATTGCTCGGGCATCTGGGCACCTCCTGGGGGAGTCCCATGCTCTGGGTACCCTGCAGGCAGAGGAAACCCACCCTTGGTGGTTGGCTCTCCGCTGCGTGACCAACAAAACCCCAGTGTGAGGTCGAGGCGGGCAGCGGGTGGTGGTGGACAGCAGGCAGGGATGATGGACAAGGAAGGGGTGCAGGGACCTCCTGCAGCTCCTCACCACCTGCCTGGAGGCTGGTGCAGTGCGCTCCCCACCGCCAGTCCACTGGGGGATGCGATTTGTGTGAGCAGCTGGGATGCAGCAGGAGGACATCCTTGTCACAGAGTCTGCCATCCGGTCAGACCGACAGGCAATGGTTGGCGTCTGCAGGGAGTAAGGTGCCCAAAGGAGTTATTTCTGTGGTGGGGGAGCTGCAGGGAGCAATGGGGTGGAGACCAAGGTGAAAGTGTCTGGGCAGCCGTTTGGCCTGAGCTGTTGCTGTTGTACGTTCTGGCCCTGTCTCCACCTCTTTTCCAGATGATATCCAGGATGGACTGCAGTCCCTAAGCAGGTCTTGTGCCCTCCCTAAATGCTTTCTCAGCCAAGAGAGACTCAGCCTAGCTTACTTTGCAATTCAGATGTGGCTGGTGGAGTCACTAGGCAGCAAGTGCTGGTGCAGCGCAAAGCTGGCCTGCTATGGGCATCTGTGTTGTCTTTACTCCCCAGAGAGCATGAGATCTTAGGGCTCTGAGGGCCTTTGCCACCCTCCCGAGCAGTGTGTGTCACCTCTGGAGTCCCTGTCATCACAGAAAGAAGCTGCAGCAGCATCCTATGCCAGCTGACGAGAATTGAGGTACCTCTCCCCCCTCACTGTCAGGTTACTGCATCACTGCATCACCCATGCGCAGGAGCATTCCCACCATCCACCAGCGCTTTGCTTTCGTCCAGGCAGCTGGGCATTCACAAGGCTGGGGAGAGTTAAAGGAAGATGCAAGCAGTTAGGCTGGTTTTTGGATACCAAGAGGTTCCTGAGTGGGCAGGGAGATATTCAGGTGACTGGCAAGAGGATGGGATGTGGAACATCAATGGCCAGAGGCAAAGATGGTGAGAAACACAGAAACAGCTTCTGTGAAATCAGAAGGAACTGAATGCACAGAAACACACAGTCAGATGTGCAGTAGGAGTAGGTGGAAATTTCCACTGGAATGATTTTCTGCGGGAAAACCAGCATTGGCATGTTTGAAATGCTCTGTAGGGAAACTTTCATTTTGGCAAAATTTCAATTTTCTGCTGGAAAACCAGCCAAGAGGTGGCTGGGCTTCAGCTGCCTGCACATTGTGTCCCAGGAGATGGGACAACTTGTCCTCAGGGACTTCCAGCCCCCTGGGACTGCTGCATAGCAGAGGCTGGAAAGAAGCTCAGAAAGATGAAGAGGATGAACAGGGAGCTTTTGCTGGGACTCAGGGAAGAAAGGAGAGTCTACCGCTGTTGGAAGAAGGGGCAGTCAACTCAGGAAGAGTACAGAGATCTCGTTAGGTCACGCAGAGAGAAAATTACAATGGCAAAAGCCCAGCTAGAACTCAATCTGGCCACTGTCATAAGAGACAACAAAAAATGTTTTTACAAATATATTAATGACAAAAAGAGGGCCAAGGAGAATCTCCATTCTTTATTGGATGCCAGGGGGAACATCGCACCAAGGATGAGGAAAAGGCGGAGGTACTTAATGCCTTCTTTGCCTCAGTCTTTAGTAGTCAGACTGGTGATCCTCAGGGTATTCAGCCCCCTGAGCTGGAAGACAGGGACGGAGAGCAGAATACACTCCCCATAATCCCAAGAGGAAGCGGTTAACGACCAGCTACGCCACCTGGACACTCACAAGTCTATGGGGCTGGATGGGATCCACCTGAGAGTACTGAGGGAGCTGGCAGAGGAGCCTGCCAAGCTGCTCTCCATCATTTATCACCTGGTTAACGGGGGAGGTCCCGGACGACTGGAGGCTTGCCAATGTGATGCCCATCTACAAGAAGGGCCGGAAGGAGGATCCGGGGAACTACAGGCCTGTCAGCCTGACCTCGGTGCCGGGGAAGATCATGGAGCGGTTCATCTTGAGGGCGCTCACGAGGCAGGTGCGGGACAACCGAGGGATCGGACCCAGCCAGCATGGGTTCATGAAGGGCAGGTCCTGCTTGACCAACCTGATCTCCTTCTACGACCGGGTGACCCGCCCAGTGGCTGAGGGGAAGGCTGTGGATGTGGTTTACCTGGACTTTAGCAAAGCCTTTGACACCGTCTCCCACAGCATTCTCCTGGAGAAGCTGGCGGCTCATGGCTTGGACAGGTGTACTCTTTGCTGGGTAAAAAACTGGCTGGACGGCCGAGCTCAGAGAGTTGCGGTGAATGGAGTCAAATCTGGTTGGTGGCCGGTCACGAGCGGTGTTCCCCAGGGCTCAGTTTTGGGGCCCGTCTTGTTTAATAACTTTATCAATGATCTGGACGAGGGGATTGAGTGCATCCTCAGTAAGTTCGTGGATGACACCAAGCTGGGCGGGAGTGTTGATCTGCCTGAGGGTAGGAAGGCTCTGCAGAGGGATCTGGACAGGCTGGATCCATGGGCTGAGGCCAATCGCATGAGGTTCAACAAGGCCAAGTGCCAGGTCCTGCACTTGGGTCACAACAACCCCAGGCAGCGCTACAGGCTTGGGGAAGAGTGGCTGGAAAGCTGCCCGGCGGAAAAGGACCTGGGGGTGCTGGTCGACAGCCGGCTGAACATGAGCTGGCATGTGCCCAGGTGGCCAAGAAGGCCAACGGCATCCTGGCCTGTATCAGGAATAGTGTGGCCAGCAGGAGCAGGGAGGTGATCGTGCCCCTGTACTCGGCACTGGTGAGGCCCCACCTCAAATACTGTGTGCAGTTTTGGGCCCCTCACTACAAGAAGGACATTGAGGTGCTGGAGCGTGGCCAGAGAAGGGCAGCGAGGCTGGTGAAGGGTCTGGAGCACAGGTCTTACGAAGAGCAGCTGAGGGAACTGGCGTTGCTTAGTCTGGAGAAGAGGAGGCTGAGGGGAGACCTTATTGCTCTCCACAACTACCTGAAAGGAGGTTGTAGTGAGGTGGGTGTTGGTCTCTTCTCCCAAGTAACAAGCGACAGGACAAGAAGAAACAGCCTCAAGTTGCTCCAGGGGAGGTTTAGATTGGATATTAGGAAAAATTTCTTCACCGAAAGGGTAGTCAGGCATTGGAACAGGCTGCCCAGGGAAGTGGTGGAGTCACCATCCCTGGAGGCGTTCAAAAAACGTGTAGATGTGGCACTTCGGGACATGGTTTAGTGGGCATGGTGGTGTTGGTTTGACGGTTGGACTTGATGATCTTAGAGGTCTTTTCCAACCTTAATGATTCTATGATTCTATGAGATCAGTCACTGCTTGGGGGCTTCCTGCACATCTTCACCTTGGAGGACGCTGGAGCCTGGACCCAGGTGATGTGGTGATGCAGTCACTGGTGCAGAGTGGCCGGAGATGGAGTACGCTGAGGAACATCAGCTGCCATGCAGCCCTTGGTGCTCCCCAACATGCACAGCCCGCCATGCTGGAACTCAGTCCAACAGCTTGGGTGTCCATGGTAAAGCTTGCTGTTGGGATGTGTCTGCCTTGCTTCACAAGGTAGAGCTGACACCCAGGGCTGTCAAATTCACTTCCTTTATCTCCAGAGACTCTCTGGGAACATGGGACACCAGAGTCTGCTGTTGCACCAATAACCTGCAGCCCCGCTCATTGCAAGATGTAGTGGGGTACACCTGTGCAGCACCTTGCTCAAGCAGAAATGGTCCCACCATTTGAAGAGGCTGGAGGCATGCTGGAGGGGCCAAATTCCCTGGGAAAGGGGACATATGAGCTTCTCCAGGTGAGTGTGTATCTCCAGCAGAGTCCAGGTGGTTACACGCTTCATTGGTAGGCAGAGGCGCCCTGTCAAGTGGACAGTGAGACCTCTGGGTATGCCCAACCTCTCTGGGCTGCGATGAAGCTGAAAAGAGGGAAGGAAAAGGGTGTCAATGACAAATGAGGCACTCTGGAACTTGTAACCCTTCCAGAGACAGGTGTCCTCAAAGACAGGACATTGTCTTCACAGCGATGGCTGCAAAAACGTGCAAGAGTTCCCACCTCTGAAACATGCCTTTGGGAGGAAGCAGCAAACACCTCCTCAGCAGAGCCCCTTTGCATGCATCCCCAAGCCTCCTGCTCCCCTCCCAGGAGCCCACCACAGTGCTCAGAGCTCCTCTTGCATCCTGGGGTCCAGCTCTGCGCTACCCCAGCCAGGTGTGGATCTGTCCCTCTGTAGTGAGGGTGTCTAGGACACCTCAGTACTCTCATTACTTCATGCTGCTGCTGGGAAATTTTCATGTCTTTGTGAATGTTTAACCAGCTCCATGGGCTCCCCAGCCCATGCAGCTCCCATGTGAAAGCTCCCAACTTTGGGAGAACAGAAAAATTAGAGGGCTGCTTTCCAACCTGCCAGATGTGGCTTTCAAAGACACCAAACATGATAAATGAGAGGCATACGGGCTTGGTAGTAGCTTTGGAGGATGCTGAGCAAGCCAGACAAAGCCAGAGCTGGCCCAGTTGTCTTAATATGGCATTTAGGGGCAGGAGCTGAGTGGCACCAGACTTTCTGCCACACTTGATGTACCTCATCCCAGGAGCCAGCTGACAGGCTGGAGCGTGGAGCCTGGGTGTGCTGCAACGTGCACCAGAACAGATAATTGGTGGGTTAGGGTTCAAACACCAAATCCAGAGCACAGGAAAGTGACAGCAAACCTGCCCCCTTGAAAGATGTGCCCTCCTGTCATGTGTGATTGATATTTGCTAGAAGATCAAAACCTTGTTGCCGAGGTCAGATAGAAAGATTGATTGCATAAGTTTTATTATGAAACCAGCCTAAAACCAAATAAAAACATGATGAGACAAGGCTAAACAGCACTGGTTCTGAAGAAAATACTGTTTTTATCTCATCTCCTTCCCTGAAGGTATCTTTAATGTACTTATAGGTCAGCGCATCTGGAAGGCGAAACACACAGTCTCAAGGTGGGCTTCCTGGAAAGACATGGGTAGGGTTATCTGGTGAAAAATGTCACTGAGAGTCTTTGTGGCCAACAACCCAGTCCTCCAAGGCTTCATCCTACTCCTGCAATCCTGTGAGTTGCCCTTTACTTCCTATTTCAGCTGCCATGTCAAGTCCCAGCCCTGATCTAATGCAGAGATGTGCTAGAAAGTCCTAGCCAGTCTAAGGATTTCTAATATTAGCTAAACACCACATTTCTCCTTTACTTGKTTTTCTATATAAACTTTGTGTTGTCAACCTCTTGAAGCAGATGAATCCTCTCTACTATGACCACTGCTCCTGTATGTGTCAAACCTGGGGAGTGAAGCCTAGCAGCCTTAGGTGAGCAAACTCAGAAACATTTGAAATTGAGGTTTTGCACATTGTGAAAGGCATTCAGCATTTGTAACCAAGGCACTACTTCAAACCCCAAACAAATGCTTTAGTATAGTTAAGGTTGCTATGTACCAGTCAAAAGACTCTCAGTATATCCTAAAAATAAATACAGAGACAATAGCCTACAGAAGCCACAGTTACCTCACCAATGCTTAATTATACTCAGTTTACGTATTTTACAGAAACACTTACTGCTTCTTGGACTCAAATATCCTAACTTCCTCCTTTTCTGTTTCCCAGCTGCCTTGGGATGGTCCCCTGCAGGCCACTGCCCAGCTTTGCCTGAGAAGTTAAGAATGAGAARGAAATCTCTGCATTGGACTTGATTTTCCCTTCTCACATGGCATGTGCTTCATCCCAATACTGCCCATCCCCAGCACCCTTCAGCCAGGCACCCCAGAAAGCAGGAGGACACAAGGTAGAGCCTCACGCCCTGCGTATGTGTGGAGGTTCTGCATTCCGCAATAAGCTCCCGGGTGCTCCTGCCATCACCCCACTCAGGAACTCCCAACACCCTGTCTAGGCCTGCGATATCCTGTAAATGCCTCTTGCACTCAGTCTCTGACACCCAGGGCTTCTGGGCAGCCTTCATACATCAAAGGCTGTTTCACTGCTGTTCCCTGCCCCAACCCATGCCCGGGGAAGCAGAGGTTCCCACAGTGCCACACCAGACGTGCCCTGAATAACTCTTGATGCTTCATCAGTGGTGGTGAATGCTTCATCAGGGGACGCACCCCTGTGTGTCCCACCAGGGATGCTGTGGGTGCCCTGGCCCTCCTGTTTGCACCTGTAAGATGTCTTGGAAGGAAGGTGTTTAAGATATCTGGGGAAAAAGAGCAGAGCAACGAGGATGAATGTTCACACAGGCTCTGGCCAACCAGTTCTTGGACTGAGCCCTTGCTCGCCATGGAGGCAGCTACTGCTGCTGGGTTTATGCAACACCCTGGGGCTCCCCATGTCTCCCATTTGTCCTTCAATTTCCCTCTCACTTGACCCAGTTCTGCCCACTCATAAATTCCTTCAAACATGGAAAAGGGGTCAAATATGAGCTTAAAAGGAAAGTGCTATACTGACACAAAGCCCCATCTAGTTCAGTGAGTAGTAATGGATGGGTAAAGTCACCTTCTGATTTTCAGGACTTCAAGTCTACTCTATTCATGCCACTCCCTGCTTCTGATCACTCTCCTCCTTTCTCTGTGTCTCCTCTAGGTCTACTCCATGCAAGGTGAGGTGGCCACCATTACATGCACCTTGCAGTAGACCAATCATGTGCAGATGTTTTTTCGCTCTGTTTCCAACTACATTCCTAATTATTCTTGAAGGAGGGAGGGCTATTATGCCTGAAAGCTTGTCAACTTTTTTCCAGCTGTATCAGCTCATCTAATAGAAAATATTATTGTCCTCTATGGACCTTGCTTCTTTTATACACTTAGATCATCATGCCTACAAAAGCATTAATACTAATTATTCCTAACACTGCATTTGTCTTTTGAGCAGTGTGGACCAGTGAGCAGATGTACGCACAGACCAAGTCAAGTATTGCTCAGATCCCTTTCTGAGTGCCAATTAACAGCTAACCCTCTCCTGTGGGTCTTCGCCACGTGCATTACATTTCACTGGCAGACACTGCTGTTTGCCTGCCAGTCACCAAGAGATTTGTAAGGCTTCTTTTGCAGTAGTTCACAGTCAACTTTACGTTTTACCATAGTGAATAATTTAGAATCACCTTAATCAGATGATTAATCTGCTTATCCCATTTCCCGGGTTCTGTGGAAATAAATGCATACTACTCTATGTTGTAACAGCTGAGCATCTATTCCTTTTCCTTGGTTCCTATCTTCTCTCCAATTACAAAAGCAGAGTGGGTCACCTCTGCTATTTCAGGATTATTTAAGGACCAACATACCTTAGAGGAAGTGTCTTGAAAAGCCAAGTAAACAAAGTATGAACTTGTTCACCTGTTTGCTGACTCCTCAAATCTATTTGAGATGAGACTTCTCTGTGCAAACGGCGTGCTGACTCTTCCCGAACAGAGCATGTTCATTCCTGTGTCTCTCAACCCCTTCACTGCCGTGTCTAATGGATTTGCCCAGCACAGTACTCGGACTCATTGGTCTGCTGGTCCCCAAACCACTCATCAAGTCTCTGTTTTTGTGCAATGGATGTATTTATTATGTACTTTTATGCCCTTAGTAAGTCACTCTTGAAAATCCCTCTTTGACCTGCCTTATTTTGACTTGATCCTTCACTTGCCAGAGTTGCTGCTTTCTTCCTTTTCCCCGTTCAGACAGGACTGGCAGCCTGTCCCTCTCTGAGGGGTGTCTGTTTACTTCCAACTGTTGTGTTCAATCTCCTGTGTAACTACACCGGCGTTCTCCTAGAACAGGTTTCCAAAAGGTCATATATATATTTACCTGAGCCTTTCATGTGAGGTCTTCAAGCAATTCACCCTGTGAATTCAGATTCACCCTTTTAGTTGCTCCTTTTGCTTCAGCCAGATGCTCCATTTCTGTGTACTTTTCCCTTTTCAATTGCTCAGTACTAGGGTGGGTATTTTGGGTTGCTGCTTCTCCTACAAATCTCTGACTCTATCTACATGACAGGTGACTTTTCTGCTGTTACCTCTTGAACCTGTACAAATCTTCGGACTAAATCGAGTAGTACTCCTCTGCCTCACTTTTCCAGCCAGCTGGCATGCTTGAATAGCCCAACCTTGGCTTTGCCCTGATTTAGCCTCTCTGCACAGAGGGGATCCAAGTCCCTTGTTACCCATGTTTTCTGTGCTGGCACCTCTCTGAGCTGCTCTTGAACTCTGAGAGACCTGTCAGGGTCCTGTCAGGTGCCCAATGTCAAAGCCAGCCCCAACACCAGGTTCCCCCTTTCTAAGCACGGGATAGCAGCTCAGGAGGATGCTGGGATATTTATTGATCTAACTAACATATCTACTGGATTTAAGACCACTCTTTCAAGGAAGCATTATTTTTCCTTATGTGCAAGTGGAGTTCCCTTTGCTGCAGCTTGTGCTCGTCGCTTCTTTGCTGTGCATCTTGGAGAAGAGCCCGGCTCCCTCTGCTCCGTAACCCCGACCTGGCAGCAGGCTGCAGTTGGACATCCCCCGCCCCCCATTGGCCTCCCTTTCCCCAGACGAAGCAAACCCCTCTCCCTCAGCCTCTCCTCGCCCCCCAACCCTCTCCGCTCAGCCCCCGCCGCGGGTTCTGTGTCGGGTCGCAGCCTCCCCGGCGCCGAGCAGGGGGGTCCGCCCCCGCTCCCACCGCCGCAGCCTGCCAGGGATGCCCGGGGAGTCCCCGGGGTGGGAAGTCCCGTGTGCCCCCCCGCCCACGGAGCGCTTCCCCGGGCGGGGCCGGCCGCGCTATAAGGGGCGGCGGCGGCGGGGCCGGGCGCGCTATGGGGAGGGGATGGTGCGGCGCGGTGCTGCTGGCGGCGGGGCCGGGGCGCTGCTCTTCCTCCTCCTCCCCCTCTTCCTCCTCTGCCTCTTCGTCCTGCTGCTGCTGCTGGGCTGCTCCCGGCCGCTGGCGCTGCGGCGCGGCCCTGGGCGGGTGGGCTACCTGCCGGCCCCAGCGCTGAGCCGGAGGCAAGGCT